>ML663565.1:25235994-25256997 GCA_007570785.1 Antilocapra americana
AAAAGAATGAAACTAGATCACTTTCTAACACCATACACAAAGATAAACTCAAAATGGATCAAAGATCTAAGCATAAGACCAGAAACTATAAAACTCCTAGAGGATAACATAGGCAAAACACTCTCTGCCATAACCCAAAGCGGGATACTCCATGACCCACCTCCCAGAATATTGGAAATAAAAGCAGGAATAAACAAATGGGACCTAATTAAAATTAAAAGCTTTTGCACAACAAAGGAAACTATAAGCAAGGTGAAAAGACAGCCTTCAGAATGGGAGAAAATAATAGCCAATGAAACAACAGACAAACAATTAATCTCAAAAATATACAAACAACTCCTGCAGCTCCATTCTAGAAAAATAAACAACCCAATTAAAAAGTGGGCCAAAGAACTTAACAGACATTTCTCCAAAGAAGATATAAAAATGGCTAACAAACACATGAAAAGATGCTCAACATCACTCATTATCAGAGAAATGCAAATCAAAACTACAATGAGGTACCACTTTACACCAGTCAGAATGGCTGCCATCCAAAAGTCTACAAGCAATAAATGCTGGAGAGGATGTGGAGAAAAGGGAACCCTCTTACACTGTTGGTGGGAATGCAAACTAGTACAACCACTATGGAAAACAGTGTGGAGGTTCCTTTAAAAAGCTGCAAATAGACCTGCCATATGACCCGGCAATCCCACTGCTGGGCATATACACCGAGGAAACCAGAATTGAAAGAGCCATGTGTACCCCAAAGTTCATCGGTCACTGTTTACAATAGCCAGGACATGGAAGCAACCTAGATGCCCATCAACTGACGAATGGATAAGAAAGCTGTGGTACATATACACAATGGAATATTACTCAGCATTAAAAAAAAATTCATTTGAAGCAATTCTACTCAGATGGACGAAACTGGAGCCCATTATCCAGAGTGAAGTAAGCCAGAAGCAAAAACAACAATACAGTATATTAACGCATATATATGGAATTTAGAAAGACGGTAACGAGAACCCAACATACGAGACAGCTAAAGGAACGCAGATGTATAGAATAGACTCGTGGACTTTGTGGATGAGGGTAAGGGTGGGATGATATGGGAGAAGGGCATTGAAGCATGTTAATTTTCATATGTCTAATCAATCGCCAGCCCAGGACTGATGCTCGGGACTGGTGCAGCGAGATTTCCCCGGGCGGCGGGAGGGAAGAGGGAGGGGGGTTCCGGAGGGGAAGCATATGTAAACCCATGGTGATATCATGACAATGTATGGCAAAAACAATTTAAAAAAATAAATTAAAAAAAAAAAGAAAGCTGTGGTACATATACACAATGGAATATTACTCAGCATTAAAAAAAAATTCATTTGAAGCAATTCTACTCAGATGGACCAAACTGGAGCCCATTATCCAGAGTGAAGTAAGCCAGAAGCAAAAACAACAATACAGTATATTAACACATATATATGGAATTTAGAAAGACAGTAATGAGAACCCAACATGCGAGACAGCAAAAGGAACGCAGATGTATAGAATAGACTCGTGGACTCTGTGAAGGAGGGAAAGGGTGGGATGATATGGGAGAAGGGCATTGAAGCATGTTAATTATCATATGTCTAATCAATCGCCAGCCCAGGATTTTTTCTCGGGGCTGGTGCATCGAGATTTCCTGGGCGGGAGGGAAGAGGGAGGGGGAGGGAGTGGTTTCTGGAGGGGGAGCACATGTAAACCCATGGTGATATCATGGCATTGTATGACAAAAACAATAAAAGGGAGGGGGAAAAAAAAGAAATAACCACAGGAAGGCAGCTTAACATAGTAGTTCGGAGCATTGGGAGTGGGTGAGGCGGTTCCCTGAAGGGTCAGTGGTAAAGAACCCTGTGCCAAACAGGAGACTTGGGTTTGATCCCTGGGTTGGAAAGACCCCCTGGGGAAGGAAATGGCAACCCACTTCAGTGTTCTTGCCTGAGAAATCCCATGGACAGTAGGAGCTTGGCAGCTACAGTCTAGGGGTCGCAAAAGAGTCAGACATGACTTAGTGACTAAACAACAGCAATAACAGCATTGGAGCCAGACTCCCTGGGTTCAAATCCCAAGTCAGTCAATTACTATTTTAAATACATGGTCCTGCAAAGTTGCTCAGTTTCACTGTGGTTCAGTTTCTCCAGATAGCTACATTATTTAATATTTATCAAACATGTATAAGAGGATATAAGACAGATTGAGCTGTTTATGTGTTAAGTACATATAAATAATAATAAATGAGGGACATTTACAGTGGGGATATTCCCTCCAAGGAACTTATCCATGCATTTCATTAGAAAGCCAATAATTAGACATCTCTCCCCCAGGAGTTTGATGATCTATTGGCCTTAACCAGGAAAGTAAGGTATTTGACAATAAAGAGTACTGTTCCTGCAAGAAATTCGTACCTCTCCTCTATCTCTCTTCCTAGAGCAGCTAGAGATATAAAAGCAAAAGATAGAAGTTGAGGAGGTGGCCTAGAGGAATATACTATAACCTTCTGTGTGACTCCTGGTGATAATAAAGAAATGAGAGAGCAGACCACTACACTTCCTCCCCGCTCCAAGTCCTTTGGCCCCAAACCAAGTCTGAACTGTGATTGGGGGAGGATATGAGATTAGAGTTGTAGATTAGACGAGGCTTTTTAATAAACTTAAAGTTGAGAGAAGTTCTAGAATCTTCCCAAGACATCATAAAGAGATTTGCTACCATCAGAGAAGGAAGATTTGACGTAGCACAGTTGGGGGCAATGAGTAGGCACAATATAAATCCTTTTCAAGTGTGTACCCTATAAAGCTCAGGCTCTCCAATAAACTTGTTATTATATATATAGATATAAGAGCTTTGATATATGAGAGGCAAGCTGTAGCACTCAGATAGCTCTGGCTGGAAAAGCTTCTGCAATTTAAAATATTTTCATCAAGTCAAAAAAAATCAGTAACATTTGACAGAAACCAGGAGTCACTTAAAATAGCTTACACTATAACTGATTTTATTGCCATAACCAAAAAAGTTTAATATTAAAAATGAGTTACTGCCCAATATAATTTCATTAAACTCAGGAATTTCTAAAGATGAAATGTCTTAACACACATAATCACACACAAACATAGTCAAAGTTAAGTCATATTTTTAGCAAAGTAAAAATTATGTTCTTAAATATATCCCTCTTCACTAACTATTTCATATGAATTAGGTTATATAAGGAGAATACAAATAAAAGTGACAAAGAAAGAGTGGACAACTACCTCCACAGTACTGTCTGAAGAATGTTAAAACATCTGCAGATGCAGAATTGTATTTTTGCCAACCTATTTGTTGACTAATAGTTTGATTTCCTCATCTTTCAATGTTGCTATTAATAGCACCCTGGGATTAGAATAATAAACCTGAGGTGGGAGAGGCATTATTTCAAAAAGACAAATTAAATCAGGTTGTTAACATATAAAATACTTAGCACTGTAACAGTAAATATATGTAGCAAGCATTAAATATACGTAAACTTATATAAAGACCTCTAAACATAATGGGAGTTGAAAGATCTTTGCTTTGTGTTCATTTCTTTAGGTCTCTCGCATGCCCCCAATACTATTGATTCTTGAACAACACTGATTTGAACTGTGCAGGTCCACTTATATGTAAGATTTTTTCACTAAATACATACTATAGTACTACCTAGTCCAGGGCTGGTTGAATAAGCAAATGCAAAAGCAAAGATATAGAAGGCTTACTGTAAAGTTATATGTGGATATTTGACTGCACATGAGGTAGTGGAGGGGAGAGGGGCCATCAACACCCCTAACACTGTCATTGTTCAAGAATCAACTGCAAATCTTTCTAAATCTGAATCCATAAATACCATACAAAATTCACTATAAACACTAACTTTTCCAAACCAGCTTCAGCTGCTTCCTTCAGGCATTTCAGGCATTCTGTATGGTTTTAGAATTTCTACATATGTCAGCATTCCAATTGTTTCAAATCCCCTCCCCCTACCTCTTCCCCCTTCCAGTCCTTCTCCCTATATTCTTTGTCTCTATCTCTGCCTCTTTTATTATTGCTGCTCTTTTCTCATTTTTTCAAACCTTAAGTTTGAAACACTGCTCAGAAAACTCTTCAGGGCACTTTTTCTGACAACTGCTCACTTCTCCAACTAGTACATACAGCCAGGAGGGCTCTGGGTCCTACTCGTCAACTCACTGTATATGAAACTGCAAAGTTTACACAAGGTTCTCTCTCCCAAGGTCCTTCTGAAAGAAAGTCAAGACAAAAGGAGCTGGCCATCATCTAGATGTTCTGTAGACATGTAGTTCTCAAACTGTGCTCCAGATTAGCAGAATCAGTAATATCTAAAGGCAAGTGAAAAGTGCAAGATTTCTCACCACACTCCAGACCTGCTAAATTTAACCTTCAGGTTAAATTTCAGGACCCTGGGGTTGAAGTCCTGCCATTTTTGTTTTAATAAACTCTTCAGGTGAATCTGATTCATGCTACAGTTTAAGAATTACTGCTGTAGATGGTGTCCAACAAAGCAACTCTCCATGTAAGAAAGCTACTTTGCTGCTGAGTCAGATTGATCTAGAAATAAATCAACATGATTCATTAAGAGAGAAACAGTAGGAAAAAAAAAAAAAAGCTATAGACCTAATGTACTGTAGTTCCTTTCCTGATGTTTATTCAAATGGTTCACAGAGGTAGAAGGAGAAATTGTACTTAGAATAAGTAAAAGGATTGTTATCAACTAGTTATGATGAAAAGATATGAAATTTTATTTATTGTTTGACTTAGTCATGTGTTTATTCAGCAAATGTTTCTTGAAACGTTTTCTAGACAATCAGAATACTGCAGTTTGGAAGACAGGGACCTTTTGACTTCATAAAGTTAAATTCTAGCATGTGTAAGAAACCTCATTTGCCCTCTTTGAGACCCTGGTTAGGCCTAAAAATTGAAGTGAAGTAAAACGAATTAACAGGAGAAAAGGCATACAAGTGTAGTCAAAGTTTTACGTATACATGGAAGCCTTTACATGAGAATGAAAACCCAAAGAAGTGACCAAATCAAAAGCTTTTATACCCTTTAGACAAAGAAAAGACATTTGTGAAGAATTGATAAAAACAAAGGATTTGGGGCTGCAATAACAAACTTGAGAAGTGATCAAGAAGTGAGGGTTAATTTAACAAGGCTGGTTTGCACAGATTTTTCAGCCTCAAGTCCCCATCTCTGGTGATATAACAATGTCATCCTTACTTGTGGTACAGGAAGGGTACCTTTCACATGGGAGTTTTATCTCTGACTTTCAGGAAGAGGAAAAGAGGGTCAGAGTACATTTCCTGTGCCTGTTGTTTTTAGTGCCTTTAACTTAAAATAATCATTAATGCAAAGTAGCATATTTTGGGGTTACATGTTCTGAATTCCTTCAAAGGGAAGAAAGAAAAAATTAAATTTTGTATTATAATTTTAGGCATTGTAAGAGTGATAAAGAAAGGAAACTTTGTAAAGGATTAGTAATGAATGGAACTAAATGATGGATGAGCAGAAAAGAGGAATATTTAAACAAGAAAATGAATGAAATTTCTGGAGTGGACGTCAACTTGGGGACATAGCTTCTGGCAAAGAGAACAGAAAAGTTCAAGTTCCTCAGGCTGAACTTGAACATTTAAAAAATTAGCTAGAAGGCCAGTGTGGCTGCAGCAGGAAAGGTAGGAGAAGGAAAGGAAGGAGACAAAAGTAGAGGAAAGGGCTGAATCTTTGAGGATATCACCAGGATGTCAGATTGTATTCCAAATTCTCTGTGAACTCTTTGGAAATTTTTCAGTGGGAAAATTGACATGATTTGCTCAACTGCTGTGTAAAGAAGCTATAAGTGGGGCAAGAGTAGAATAAAGGTAAAACCACTTAGAAGTCAAGAGTAGAGGTCAAAACAAGAGTAGGTGGTAATTTGGATGAGAGTGGTAGCAGATAAGATAAAAGCAATAGTCAGATTATAGACGCACTTTAAAGCTAATAGAATTTATGGGTGAACTGAATGTGAAATGTGATAGAACTAGGATACAAGGATTATAGGTTTAGGAGCTGAAAATCTGCAAAACTGGTAGTGCCTTTTGTTGTGCCGGGAATCAGAATGGCAGCAGCAGGCTTGGAGAGGGATACTGAGGTCATTTTTGGCACATTAAATGTGTCTGTCTAAGTAGAAAGTTAGGTATATCATGCTTGTGCTGAGGGGAAAGACAAAATTAGTGAGAAAAATTTGGGAGGAATTCATGATATGAGAAAGAATACTTCTGAAGACTACACAGTACATAGGAGGAAAGGAGGGAAAGCGTTTGCAGGTAATTAAGATACTGAACTTTTTTGGTGCAAAAGCAAATGTTCACCAAGAAACTAAAAGGCAGGATTTCAAGTAAGCCCCTAGAAATATTTGTTGACATCTGTTCAGATGTGTGACTCTGTTCACAAATGTGTGTCCGGGTAGCTTGATAAATTACTAGATCAGTAGGACTCCAGATTTTCTTTCCATGATGACCTTTCAGTGAGCTGCAAAAATTCACAGAGATTTTCCACCAATTAATGAGGGTTGGTAATATTTAGATACAAAGACAAAATAGGGAAGGAAAATTGCTTCAAAGAAAATATAGTCAAATTTTACAGGTGCTGGATTTTATGTACAACAGGATTAAAAGAGAATATTTATAGCAAATATACTATTGTTCATAGCAGAAAAATACTTACAAAACTCTGTAGATTCATAGCCAAGCTTAAAGGATTTATTTAATGTATTACATATTGTCAAGAAAGTTTAATAAACGTGTTCTCTTGCTCATTAATAGAGTATGCAGAAGCAAAATGATTTAATATATTTTCTTAAAATGTTTCTATATATCTTTCTGGCAAGCTATTAAAATAACTTGTAGCTCTAAATATTTCTTCCATTATAACCTAAAGTCACAGAACCTATTTTCATAATCTTGTTAACATGTACATATTAAACAATTCTAATATTTGTTTTTGAAAAAAATGAATGCATATTTGTCCTAAATGATATTTGAAGATTGTAATTTCAAATAGCTGATTTTTGTATCTAAGTTAGAAAAAATTTATAGTAATTGTAAAGAAAAACCAAGAAAGCATAAATATTGCAGCCAGATAAGAAAGCAAAAAACTAATAGCAAAATAGTGAAAGGTCCAAGTAACATCATGGCTTTTTCCAATAGGATTACTGGAATAGGTAAGTTAGCTTTATTTCTTTTTTAAACTGAAGAGGAAAAAAATCCTTTTGTAAATAATACTTTTTGGTTACTAATTCACACTAGCAATTTCATAGCAAATGTATAACACGTGTACCACCATGAAAACAGGGCATGGTGTAATCAGACTGCTTTGTGAATTTACTATAACAAAATGATTAGACACTGGATTCAATCATGCCACGTTTGGGATTTGGCATTCTAACAACTGCAGCCCAGCTGCCTGCCATGCCAGTGGTAGAAACTTACCAGTCCTTCATAATATTTGTCTGGAGCTATTCCTTTGATTACTTTCAAGAGAGAAAAAAAGAATTATGTATATCTTCTACATGTGTAGAGACGGCATGATTCATCTGTGATTGGAAGCTTTTCTTACATATCTTACTACCCAATGGTATCCATATGAGTGATCACTGCCATGAACTCAGGAAATGAATATCTGTATAGTTTTCATGATGAAACTAACAAATTATTCTAATGAAATCTGATGAGCAGGAACTAATATAATAATTTCAAAAGTTTCAATTCATGCTGGAGTATAGAATAGCTTGCTACAGCCTTAGCCAGTGCCTTTCCAAATTCTAAAGTGATACATTATAAATATTATAATAATAAAGAATTTGATTTTGCTGCCAAATCATATCTACTACATGAAATGTAACAATTGAATGCATCAAATACCTTTAAGAGAGTTACTTCTCCTAAAGACAGATTTTGAAATATCCCTGTTCTCAATCTCACCAAAATCCCAAACTAGAAATATTACATCATATTTTCCTTTATTACATCATATTTTCCTTTAATTTGACAATTAACTTCTAGAATGATGCTGATAACAGAAAAGTTGCAAAGAAGAACTGATTTGAGTGGAATATCAAGATTCTATTTTTAGGTTTTAGATATATTATACAGATGAAGATTGAAGAGATAATTTGCAATTATCTTGCCTGTATGACCAAAATAAAATAAATGTTGTCAGTGGCTGTAATAACTAATCTAAAAATCTTAGTAGCTTCCTATAGTACATATATTCCTTGCTCCAATGCAGATATTCCTGTTGGCAAGCATTTCAGGTAATTATTCAGGGGCAGGTACCTTATATTTTGTTGCTCATACCGTGTTCAGTATCTCCATTCATTTACTGAATAAAAATAAGGAAGGAATATTTTGTAAGAAGGATTTCTGGAAGCTGGGTATTGAAGTGACATACATGAATCACCTTTGTCCGCATTCCACTATGTAAAACTGTAAGGAGGCTGCAATATATAGTCTACTTGTAAGTCTAGGAGTAAAAGGTGAATACACAGAATCTCTGCCATATTTTGCTTGGTTAAGAGGTGAGGAATTGTGACGTGAACCTGAGTAGCAGAATGGAAGTGAGCATGAAAACGTGACGATAAGCGGATATTTTGAAAAACTATGTGTAGATGAAAAAGTATGTGTACATGAAAAATCAATGAATATCTATCCTAAGGGGTAGTTGAAGATTATAATTTCAAACAGGTGACTTTTGCATCTAAGGTTGAAAAAATCTATAGTAACTGTAAAGAAAAACCCAGAAGATATAAATATAACTAAATAAGAAAGCAAAAAAGTAATAGTAAAATAGTGACAGGTCCAATTAACATCATGGCTTTTTCCAATAGAACTAGTGGAATATGGAAATCAGTTTGTCTGTCTGTTTGTTTGCTTGTTTGTTTCTTCCTGAAGAGGAAAAGTATCCTTTTGTAAACAATACTTTTTTTTTGCTTTGCTTTCTTTTGTTTCTTTAACTTATTTAATTGGAAGCTAATTACTTTACAATATTGTAGTGGTTTTTGCCATACATTGACATGAATCCACCATGGTGTACATGTGCCCCCCTTCCTGAACCCCCCTCCCACCTCCCTTCCCATCCCATCCCTCTGGGTCATCCCAGTGCACCAACCCTGAGCACCCTGTCTCAAGCATCGAACCTGGACTGGTGATCTATTTCACATATGATAATATACATGTTTCGATGCTATTCTCTCAAATCATCCCACCCTCGCCTTCTCCCACAAAGTCCAAAAATCTGTTCTTTACATCTGCGTTCCTTTTGCTGTCTCGCATATAGGGTCATCGTTACCACCTTTCTAAATTCCATATATATGTGTTAATATATCATGTTGGTGTTTTTCTTTCTGACTTACTTAATTCTGTATAATAGGCTCCAGTTTCATCCACCTCATTAGAACTGGTTCAAATGCATTTTTTTTAATAGCTGAGTAATATTGCATTGTGTATATGTACCACAGCTTTCTTATCCATTCATCAGTTGATGGGCATCTAGGTTGCTTCCATGTCCTGACTATTATAAACAGTGCGGCGATGAACATTGGGGTACACGTGGCTCTTTCAATTCTGGTTTCCTCGGTGTATATGCCCAGCAGTGGGATTGCTGGGTCATATGGCAGGTCTATTTCCAGTTTTTCAAGGAACCTCCACACTGTTCTCCATAGTGGCTGTACTAGTTTGCATTCCCACCAACAGTGTAAGAGGGTGCCCTTTTCTCCACACCCTCTCCAGCATTTATTATTTGTAGACTTTTTGATAGCAGACATTTTGACCAGCGTGAGATACTACCTCACTGTGGTTTTGATTTGCATTTCTCTGATAATGAGTGATGTTGAGCCTCTGTTCATGTTTTTGTTAGCCATCTGTATGTCTTCTTTGGAGAAAACGGATTGAAGATCTAAATGTAAGACCAGAAACTATAAACCTCCTAGAGAAAAACATAGGCAAAACACTCTCTGACATAAATCACAACAGGATCCTCTATGACCCACCTCCCAGAGTAATGGAAATAAAAGCAAAAATGAACAAATGGGACTTAATTATACTTAAAAGCATTTTCACAATGAAGGAAACTATAAGCAAGGTGAAAAAACAGCCTTCAGAATGGGAGAAAATAATAGCAAATGAAGCAACTGACAAAGAATTAATCTCAAAAATATACAAGCAGCTCCTGCAGCTCAATTCCAGAAAAATAAATAAGCCAATCAAATAATGTAAACAATACTTTGTCTATTTGGTTACAAATTCACACAAGAAATTTCAAAGCATCTTATATTACTTTGTAATATATAGGGAAAGAGTAAATAAAAATTTTAAAGTATATTAGTATAAAGTTTATAGGGATTCCCTGGTGGCTCAGATGGTAAAGAATCTGCCTGCAATGCAGAAGACCTGGGTTTGATCCCTGGGTTGGGAAGTTTCCCTGGAGAAGGAAATGGCAACCCACTTCAGTTTTCTTGCCTGGAGAATCCCCATGGACAGCAGAGCTAGTGGGCCACAGTCCATGGGGTCACAAAGAGTCAGACACGACTGAGTGACTAAGCACACCACCTTCACAGTATTAAACTAGTTTTTGTAAATTGTTGTTGTGGTTTTTCAATCACTTAATCATGTCCAACTATTTGCAACCCCATGAACTGCAACACACCAGACTTCCCTGTCCTTCATTATCTCCCAGAGCTTCCTCAAAATCATGTCCACTGAGTCGGTGATGCCATCCAACCATCTCATCCTCTGTCATCCCCTCTCTGGCCTTCAAACTTTCCCAGCAACAGGGACTTTTTCAATGAGTCCACACTACACATCAGGTGGTGAAAGTATTGGGGCTTCAGCTTCAGTATCAGTATTTCCAATGAATATTCAGGGTTGATTTCCTTTAGGACTGACTGGTTTGATATCCTTGCTGTCCAAGGGACTCTCAAAAGTGTTCTCCAGCACCACAGTCTGAAAGTATCGGTTCTTTGACACTCAGTCTTCTTTATGGTCCAATTCTCACATTCATACATGTTTATTGGGAAAACCATAGCTTTTACCAGATGGCCCTTTGTGGGCAAAGTAATGTCTCTGCTTTTTAATACACTGTCTAATCTTTTCTTCCAAAGAACAAGAATCTTTTAAGTCCATGGCTACAGTCATGTCTGTAGTGACTTTGGAGCCCAAGAAAATAAAGTCTGTCACTGTTTCCAATTGTTTTCCCACCTATTTGCCATGAAGGGATGAGACCAGATGCCATGATCTTAGTTCTCTCAATGTTGAGTTTTAATTCAGCATTTTCACTCTCCTCTTTCATCTTCATCAAGATACTCTTTAGTTCCTCTTTGTTTTCTGCCATTAAGGGTGCTGCCATCTGCATATCTGAGGTTATTGATATTTCCCCCGGCAATCTTTATTCCAGCTTGGTATTCATCCAGCTTGGCATTTCACATGATGTATTCTGCATATAAGTTAAACAAGCAGGGTGACACTATTCAGCCTTGATGTACTCCTTTCCAAATTTGGAAGCAATTCATTGTTCCATGTATGGTTCTGACTATTGCTTCTTCACCGGAATACCTATTTCTCAGAAGTCAGGTCATATGTTCTGGTATTCCCATCTCTTTAAGAAATTTCTGCAGTTTGTTGTGATCTACACAGTCAAAGGCTTTAGCATAGTCAATGAAGCAGATATTTTTCTGGAATTTGTTTGCTTTTTCAATGATCCAGCAGATGTTGGCCATTTGATTTCTGGTTCCTTTATCTTTTCTAAAACCAGCTTGAAGTTCTAAAACCACTGGAAGTTCTCAGTTCACATACTGTTGAAACCCAGCTTGGAGAATTTTTAGGATTTCCTTGCTAGCATGTGAAATGAGTGTATTTGTAGAGTAGTTTAAACATTGTTTAGCATTGCCCTTCTTCAGGACCGGAATTAAAAACTGACCTTTTCCAGTCCTGTGGCCACTCCTGAGTTTTTCAAATTTGCTGGCGTATTGAGTGCGGCACTTTCACAGCATCATCTTTTAAGATCTGAAATAGGTCAGCTGGAATTCCATCACCTCCACTATCTTTGTTCCTAAGGCCCACTTGACTTTCCACTCCAGGATGTCTGGCTCTAGATGAGTGATCACAACACTGAGGTTATCCAGGTCATGATCTTTTTTGTACACTTTTTCTGTGTATTCTTGCCACCTCTTTTTAATATCTTGCTGCTTCTGTTAGGTCCATACCATTTCTGTCCTTTATTGTGTGTATCTTTGCATGAAATTTTCCCTTGGTATCGTCAATTTTCTTAAAGAGACTTCTAGTCATTTCCATTCTATTGTTTTCCTCTATTTCTTTGCATTGTTCACTTCGGAAGGCTCTCTTATGTCTTCTTTCTATTCTTTGGAACTCAACATTCAGATTGGTGTATCTTTCCTTTTCTCCTTTGCCTTCACTTCTTTTTTTCTCAGCTGTTTGCAAGGTCTTCTCAAATAATCTTTTTGCCTTTTGTAAACAGGAATTATATTAACTAAGTGTTTCTGCCAATAGGATAAATGAGATCAACACATTGAACTGGTAGAAGAGATCCAAGCTATTTTCCTTACTTTGGTTCACTCTTTAATGCAACTTGTAGGAAAACATTAAGGGTGTTTCAGAAATCAAACATTTTTTTCTAGTTTGAGCCTCCATGGAGATACATCTTCATGTTAGATCTGCACAAGAGGACTCTAAATCCCACTTTCTGGATATTAAATACCTCTCCTATGCTTTTTTCATAGATAATGGTATAGTTCTTTGTAGGGTTAAATCAAAACTATGCAAAATAAGAGGCTTGCCATATTGTTGGGCAAGGCACACCAATAGAATCCATAAATAGATATATTCAACATTTTAAATTAAATATCATATAAAAGTAGCTTGTGCCTACAGTGTGGCACTATATCCTACATATGTTATGGTATATATTATTAACTGAGATTTATAGTGGAAATTTACCTCGAAGTCTGTTTTATTCTTTTTTTAATAGTATATTTTCCAGTAAATGGGTGGATTTTTTAATTGGCACATTTTAATATCCCCAATGTTTATTTCAATTATAGACATGTTACTTCAACAGATGTTTCCAAAGGAAATGTTTATTTCAATATTAGCAGCGAAACATCTGCTGTTGGAAGGAGAAAGACTGCCATTTTATTTCTAAAATTCACAAAGTCCAGTGGCTCATCACCAAAAGCATCTACCATCCATCTTAAACAAGCATTTTTATATTATTAGGAATGAGCAACAATTTCCTTAATATTTCCTGGAACTCCAATTGTGTTCTGCTGAGATACATGAAACAGTTTCTTTGTGATTCTATAATCTTTTTATTTGCCCATATTCATACAAACCAAAACTAAAAGGTAAGACTTATAACTCAGTTAAAAAATATTACAAATAGAGTAATGGAAAGAGAACACTGATTAATACAACATAAAGCACAATCAATCATTTAACTTATCCATCTGAAAATAACTTCAGACTTGGAAGAGGTTTTTCTCATTTTAAAGAGGTACATCTGGTGTTTTCTTGAGTTCTGTGGTTATAGAGATTTTATCTTGACCTAGATTTTATCTCCTGAGAAGCTTTAAAGGAAATGGAATGGAATTGCTTAACCTATGGCATACACCTTCCCATCACTACTTTTTAGTAGAACATCAGATTTGGTAAGCTTTTATTTAGTGAATATCTTACAAGTAATGAGAAATTTTTAATAAGTAAAACCTAAGGTTCCAATGTAAAGGCTCTTAAATATGACTGTTAACTCTCTAATGAACTGTGACATAATACTACAGAGGAAAAGTTTACATTTATCATTGATTCCAGCAGTAGAATATCTGAGCTTAACAGAAGTAATAGCTGTATTGATTTGGGTTCATATGTTTTTGTCTAAGCCAAAGAAAAATTAATAAGTTCATTTTTGCAAAGTAAAAACTATGTTTCCAACCAAAGTAAATATGATGATTATATCTCTTTAAACAATGTATTCTTTCCCCTCAGAGTTACAACTAGTCCCCAAGAAGCCTAGAGGATAAGAATTGCTTGGAACATCGAATAAAGATATTAACAATTGGCTCAAGAACTTCAAGTAGTCCATAGCAATGGCTGCTTTTACACAAAAGGAGTGATGATTGAAACAGGAAGGTTAACAAGATAATTTGTTTTCAAATTTACTTCAGTTCAGTTCAGTCACTCAGTTGTTTCCAACTCTTTGTGACCACATGGACTGCAGCATGCCAGGCTTCCCTGTCTATCACCAACTCTCAAAGCTTACTCAAACTCATGTCCATTGAGTCGGTGATGCCATCCAATCATCTCATCCTTTGCTGTCCCCTTCTTCTCCCATCTTATCTTTCCCAGCATCAGGGTCTTTTCCAAGGAGTTAGTTCTTTGTATCAGGTGGCCAAAGTATTGGAGTTTCAGCTTCAGCATCAGTCCTTTCAATGACTATTCAGGACTGATTTCCTCAAGGATGGACTGCTTGGATCTCCTTCCAGTCCAAGGGACTCTCAAAAGTCTTCTCCAACACCACAGTTCAAAAGCATCAATTTTTCATCACTCAGCTTTCTTTATAATCCAACTCTCACATCTATACATGACTACTATAAAAACCATACTCTTGATTAGATGGACCTTTGTTGGCAAAGTAATGTCTCTGCTTTTAAATATGTTGTCTACGTTGGTTATAACTTTACTACCAAGGAGCAAGTGTCTTAATTTCATTGCTGCAGTCTCCATCTGCAGTGATTTTGGAACCAAAAAATAAAGTCTCTCACTGTTTCCATTGTTTCCCTACCTATTTGCCATGAAATGATAGAACCAGATGACATCACCTATATTTACTTATATAAATTCAAATTGAACTCAGCAACTGTCCAGTGTTAATTCCTTACAACAGTACCTAACACAGAGTAAGCTATTATTGTTAATAATGTTCTGTTCAAGAGAAAGAAGAGGTTGTAGAACACAAAAGAAACATTATAACCTGGTGACATTCTTCTATTTTAGACCTATGAGAGGCTCATGAATTTACTTACCCATTTAATAATTTTTTACTCTTTTTTATTCATGTATAGTTGTACAATATTACATTTTTGGTGGTCAACATAGTGATCCACAATTTTTAAAGGTTGCATGCATGTCTGCTAAGTTACTTCAGTCATGTTTATCTCTCTGTGATGCTATGGACTGAAGCCTGCCATGATTTTCTGTCCATGGGATTCTCCAGGCAAGAATACTGGAATAAGTTGCTGTTTCCTTCTCCAGGGGACCCTCTTGACCCAGGGATTGAACCTGGTTCTCTTATGTCTACTTGCATTGGCAGGAGGGTTTTTTTGTTTTGTTTTGTTTTTTACCACTAGCTTCACCTGTGAAGCCCTTTTTAAAGGTTATATTCCTTTTATAGTTATTATAAAAATACTAACTATATTCTTTGTGTTGTACTATGTATCAGTTCAGTTGCTCAGTCGTGTCCGACTCTCTGCGACCCCATGAACTGCAGCAAGCCAGGCCTCCCTGTCCATCACCAACTCCCTGAGTCCACCCAAACCCATGACCATTGAGTCAATCATGCCATCCAGCCATCTCATCCTCTGTCATCCCCTTCTCCACCTGCTCTCAGTCTTGCCCAGCATCAGGGTCTTTTCCAATGAGTCAGCTCTTCACATCAGGTAGCCAAAGTATTGCAGTTTCAGCTTCAACATCAGTCCTTCCAAGGAACACCCAGGACAGATCTCCTTTAGGATGGACTGGTTGGATCTCCTTGCAGTACTATATATCCTTGTAGCTTATTTTACAGTATAGTTTGTATCTCTTAAACCCCTACCCCTTTCTAGCTCTTTCCGCTTCAGTCTCCCCACTGGTAACCACTAGTTTGTTTTCCATATCTGTGAGTTTGTTTCTTTTTTGTTATGTTCACTAGTTGGCTATATTTTTCAGTTGCCACATGTAAGTGATATCAGGCTATATTTGTCTTTCTCTGTCTGCCATTAAATATTTTCAAGTCACATCTCATACCTGGCTATTTATTAGGATCTGTGACCCTAGCAATGAACAAGAAAGAAGTGGCCTGGCCCTTGGAGAAGTCAGCAAATTCCATCACTGGAGAGTAATGTACAATTGTATGCAGGTAAGAGTGACGACTGCCATGAAGCGGCCACCATGCGCTATGTCTCTATAATTAATAACAATATTGACACTGCGTTAATTTTTAACAATAGTTATTTTACATCTGTTATCTTTAATTTCATGACAACCATAGGGTACCTACTACATGCATATTATAGATAAGGACCTTGAGATTGCACAGAATTTAATGGTCTCGTTGGGCTCACGCAAATGGTAAAATGCAAGGGCCAGAATTCGCATCTCTGCCCTTATTCACTACACTAGCCACTACAGAGTGAGCAAAAGGTTTCTTCCTAGAAACTCCTATACTCTGCATAGCTTTGTGCTTGTGGTTGATTTTACGCTGAGTGCTATCTTCTCCCTCAGGGAACCATTCTCTGTTTGACCCCAAATCAAACACCAAAATTTTTAACCATCAGTTGGTTCTCAAACCTCCCTGCACATTGGATTAACCCTTAAAAAAATACTATCGTACTCTTCCTACCAACAGAAATTATAATTTAATTGGTTTGAGTTAATGCCTGGGTATTGAATTTTTAAAGCCCCCTGGATGATTTCAATGTATTGTGGAGTCTGACAACCAATGAACTAAGAAATAAATGACTATTTGGGTGGCGCTTAAACTAGGGATCAGAGATATAAATTAAGGGATTATGTTTATATAATTTGAAAAAGTATACTGAAAAATAATAAAAATTATAAATTCAATTTTACAAAAATCATTTGCAGTATTTCTATAGAGATTAGAAATATAATTGATTACATATATTACTGATAAAATAATATAACTGATTAAATATATAATTGCCTAAGTATATAATTGATTAAAACATTTTATTATCTATTGCTAGATTTAACAAAAGACACAAAATTTCCCAATATAATTTATGTGCTCTATGACTTGAAACTGAACATTAAAAAAATGAAGATCATGGCAACCAATCCCATCACTTCGTGGCAAGTAGAGGGGGAAAAAGTGGAAGCAGCGTCAGATTTCCTTTTCTGAACTCTAAAATCTATGTGGATGGTGACTGCAGCCATGAAATTAAAAGATGCCTGCTCTTTGGAAGAAAAGCTATGATAAATCAAGATAGTATATTAAAAAGCAGAAATATCTCTTTGCTGACAAAGTCCATATAGTCAAAACTATGGTTTTTCTGGTAGTTGTGTATGGATGTGAAGGTTGGACCAGAAAGAATGCTGAGTGCCAAAGAATTGATGCTTTCAAATTGCGTGCTGGAGAAGACCCTTGCGAGTCCATTCCTTGTACTGCAAGAAGATCCAACCAGTCTATCCTAAAAGAAATCAACCCTGAATAGGCATTGGAAGGACTGAATGTGAAGCTGAAGCTCCAATAATTTTGCTACCTGATGTGAATAGCTGATTCATTGGAAAAGACCCTGATGCTAGGAAAGATTGAGGGCAGGAGGAGAAGGGGCCTACAGAGGACGAGATGGTTGGCATCATTAACTCAGTGGACATGAATCTAAGTAAAGTCCAGGTGACAGTCAAGGACAGGGAAGCCTGGTGTGCTGCAGTCCATGAGGTCACAAAGAGTCGGACATGACTTAGTGACCAAACAACAACAACGGCCATTCGATTGTCCACAAACTAGCTTCTGCCTTCACACACATTTCAAACTTTGTATTTCTTGTACTATACACATATTTTGGCACTGAGAGCCATCAAAAGAGTTTACATTTCAGTCCAACCTCTAGCCCTGACAGTATGACCTGGTAGATATGCATTATAGGCAGTTTACAAATATTCCTGAATGCTATTCATAACTGGCACAGCTAGCAATTATTTGGCTGTACACCAAAGATACCATGAACCATTTAATTACATCTTACTAAGCCCCAAATACCTTTATCCCCAACTCAACTTCCCCTTAGTACTCGTCACTCAGTTGTGTCTGACTCTTTGTGATCCCATGGACTGTAGCCCACCAGGCTCCTCTGTCCATGTAATTCTCCCAGCAAGAATACTGGACTGGGTTGCCATGTCCTTCTCCAGGGGATCTTCCTGACTGAGGGATCGAACCTGGGTCTTCTGCATTGTAGGCAGATTCTTTACTGTCTGAGCCACCAGTCAGCCTACTAGGGGAAGTGTGATGGAGTGGAAAGTCATGTAGTGAGGAGACAATGTTCTCAATGACTCTAGTTATAATATTATTTTGAAAATCTTACTAAAATTTCATTACCCTTAAGAGACCTGTGAAAGTGAGGGATCCTGAAGATTAAGCTTTACAACATTCATGGCAAATCTATCTCTAAGTATCAGCCATGATTATTGTCAGTAGCATCTCCATCATTTCAATACAGGGTAATAATCTGGTTAGAACATATAGATGAGTAACTAATGCTATTAATTTCTATTTTAAGCATTTCACAGACATTAATGTGTTTAAGACTCACAAGAACTTCCTGTAAGTACTATTATGATCACCAGCTCTCAGCTGAGGCAGGTGAGGCCCAAGAGCTTAGTGATCTTAACTCACAAAGTGAGTACATGGCAGGTGTGAACACCAGGCAATCTGATTCTTGAGGGCATGTTAGGGATCTCTTTGAAGCTCAGCCTCTTAGATTATTCTTAGAGCTGAAAATGCATAATCGTTTACCCTAGTGTGAGGAACTATCAAAGATTTATTTTAAATCACTGAATAGGAAATATGGGAGGTGGTGAAAATTACAGAAAACTGACTGCTTGAATGAAAGATAGGTGGATCTATGGAGTCAGTATGGGAGTCTGTCCTGTACGGTGGAGGCAGTTCACATACTACATAAAGGAAAACTTTCAAGTGGGCCTGACAAGAGAAAAGAGAATCACTGATAGAAATGCCAAGCAAAATGAAAATTGAGTCAACTTCCTATTATGTGTCAAAGCAAAAGCCAAAGCAAAGAGCATTTACAATCAGTTAGCAAGACAAGTTACCTATTTACTATTAAGATAGATACATTATAATGTAAAGACATTACATGTTCAATCAAAGAGCTTACAAAAATACAATGCAGTGGTAATTGTGGTTCACCCAGTAAGAAATCAAAAAGGAGTATGTGTGGACAACTGCCTCTGAAAATGTGTAACGGGCGTGCTATGTGGTGAGAAGGCAAGAGAGGAACTGGGACTGAATGAGGATCAATGTGATTCAGTTCAGACATCAAGAAACAAAATCAGATGCACCAAACCCTGACATACTACATATTCCTTGTCTTTTTGTCTGTCTCTCTCGGAGCTCATCAGAGCATTTGGTGTTTATCATAATCATGTAAGTTCTTATTTATTTGCCTGTCTACTCCAAAACATAGTGACCTTACTGCTGGAAGATCCTATTATTCACTTCTGTGTTCTGGTTTTGTCACATTGGAACTGTTCCGTAAACCATAGAATGATAAGTGAACAAATGAATGTGGGAGGGAAGAAATGTAATGTCTCATATCCTGCTTACTATGCATCACAGGGTTTTAAATTCAGCACGACAGAACACAGCACTGAGCAATGGCCAGGAATGTGACTCACACAACTTTCTACAAATATTGTACACTCCCACCCACCCTTTGAACACTTGGAACACTTTTATTCTCATAATATTTATCATATCCATTCTCCAAAATATATATGTTTGTATATTATACATATATATACTGAGTACAACCATGTGACAGACACTACTTAAAGCAATAGTATGATTGTTGAACAAAATGATACTACTTTATGTTGTGTTTATAGAAGTTTTGTTCCTGTCCAAAAAAATACAAACTTATAGTTGACTCAGTGCTATATCACCTATGGTGGTGGTGGTGGCTTAGTCAGTAAGTCGTCACTGACTCTTACAACCCCAGGGACTGTAGCCCACCAGGTTCCTCTGTCCATCTGATTTCCCAGGCAGGAATATTGGAGTGTGCTGCCATTTTTCTCCTCTAATATCATGTCTAATACTTGGCCATTCACTTAAATCAGGGGCTTCCCTGGTGTCTCAGACCGTAAAGAGTCTGTCTGGATTGGGAAGATCCCTTGGAGAATGGAACAGCTACCCATTCCAGTATTCCTATCTCGAGAATTCCACGGACCTAGCATGGCAGGCTACTTACTGTTCATGGGGTCACAAAGAGTAGGACCAACTGAGCGACTGACACTTGCACTTTTCACAGTTCTACTTCTTAATTGCTAAATAGTTTACAAAGGAAAACTTTGTGTTCAAATCTTGTAAGCTACATTCTTAGTGAATGAATATAATTAAGCCATCACTAGTTTCATTAGAAACTACTGATGCAGGAGAGTCTTTCCTGAGGAATGTGTGTGTGTACATCGCTTCTACTGAATCAGAACTTATGATTTAACAGAAGATGTGACCTGAGAGAAACACTCTTCTGAGATATCACCCCATCAACATGCAAAGATCCTTAATCGGCAGATATTGAGATAGCCAAGCACCAGATAATGTGGTATAATCTTTGAACATGCCCTAGTGCAAACAATAACTTCCTCACTAAGTCTGTGGAATCAGAATACATCATCTCCTGTTATAACTGAGATCTGAAATTCTGATTTCTCCATTAATTTAGATAATTGATATCTAGCCTATGAAACAACAGTCTGATTATACCTTTAAAATTCTTTAATGTTTTGTTTCAATAGTGTTTTTTTATTTTTATTTTTTTTATTTTTTTTTTATTTTTATTTTTATTTTTTTTTTAAATTTTTTTATTTTTTTAATTATTGTTTTAGCCATACATTGTTATGATATCACCATGGGTTTACATATGCTTCCCCTCCGGGTCCCCCCTCCCTCCTCCCTCCCCCC
>ML663565.1:25271997-25296369 GCA_007570785.1 Antilocapra americana
ATGGGAGAAGGGCATTGAAGCATGTTAATTGTCATGTGTCTAATCAATCGCCAGCCCAGGATTGATGCTAGGGACTGGTGCAGCGAGATTTCCCGGGGGGGAGGGAGGAGGGAGGGGGGACCCGGAGGGGAAGCATATGTAAACCCATGGTGATACCATGACAATGTATGGCAAAAACAATAATAAATAAATAAATAAATAAATAAATAAATAAATAAAAAAGGAAAAAAAAGTTAATGAACAACTTCACCTTTTAAACGGGCTTGTGAAGCTCATTTCATTGATGGATGTGTAGCAGCAAAAAAGAATCCAAATCTTTTAAATTTGCAACAGCATAGATCATCAAGAAGGAAAAACAGGATGAGGCTTGAGGGTCAAAAATCAAATCCCTGAAGGAACTTGATTCATAAACAGAATTTCAAGAGGTAGATGAAGAGCATATTTTATAGTCATTCCTTGATAGTGTTATTTCTGGCTAAAAGATCAGGAAAGTCCATAAAGTATAAAAGAGTCACCCCAACCTAAGTAGACCATTCTTGTTAAGCAATCCCACTTCTTCCAAGAGCAAGTATTGTCTAAACCAGTGAGAGGGAGGCAGTGCCTTTCTCAGGAGCAATGTAAGAAATCCTTCATACTTCAGGTAGTAAGCAAAAAGTAGCCTTTGTAGAGGTCTGCATGGTGCTCGTCAATCTTCAGTAGGATAAATCCCCTCCACAGCTCTTCCCTTTGGACAAGCTATTCTTCAGTGTCCTAAGACCCATGCTTTCCAAATAGGATAAGGTCCTCGATAACCAGGGAGACACTTGAAAATAGACAGAAGGACAAAGTTCCATGCCCCTGGACTTGGAGGGGGATAAGCAGTCAGTTTCAGTCTGTCCCAACAGGGGCAGAGTTGAGGTCTATTCCAACTACACTTTTTGACAACTGATGCAAAATGATCTTAGGAGGGACAATGTAGTCAAGAGCAAAGATATATGCCAAGCCACATACAAGGAAACAAGAATACTTCTGAGGTGGGAATCAAGGGGAATTAAAATACAGAGGGGCAAATAAGGAAAAGTGAGAGGACTATATCAAGTAAATATAGAGATAATTTATGAGAAGATGGTTCTGGGAGGATGGTGTGGCCATGTTTCAGGAACTGAGAATTTTAGGGAATATTGGATAACATGACATGCTTCAGATAGAAAGAAAAAGAAGAGAAAGAATGTATACTTTAAAATATCAATTAATTACCAAGTTATAGCAACATTCATCATGGTTCAATTTATTTGGGTTTAATTTATTTTCCCAGTAACAGATGTCCATGTTATTTGCTTGCTGCCAAACCACATGACTCTGTTTTGATAATAATTGAGGAGCTTATTTAAAAGTATGATTTGTTTTATTAACTATAAACTGAATATTTAAATGTCATGAAGTAAAAAATTTTTTAAAAAACTAAAACTACAGAATTCCAGTGAAATTATTCATGCTTCTCCCATCTGTTATGTAAAAAAAAAAAAGTCCTGGCTTAAAAAAACTATATAAACACTTGACATCCAGTATTTGCCTATATACTGTGATTTACTAAATTGTTACTTTAAAGGACCGGAAAGGTTACAATGAAAGTGGAACCAGCAGGAAGAGACAAGTTTTATTAGCCCAGAGAGGCATTATACAGAAATGTCAAACTGACCACCTACTGAAAATGGCTGGAACCCTCACTTCTTTCTAAATGTCACCAACTGCTCAAAATAAACACTATAGATGATGCATTAGCACCCTTCCATGATGTTCTTTTACAGTTACCCATATTTAGTCACTCCTTTTTGTCCTCCAAACTTCAAGTCACCCTGCATTTTTGCTTCTTTTTCTTTTTCCCTGGTAGCATGGCATAAAACTCCTGCTTTCCTCTCCTAGATGAACTTCCTCTGGACCAGGCTTCAGTAAATCCTTCCAATTCTTCCAGGCCTCACTCCAGCTCAACATGAAAAGGGCACACTTTTTTCAAGTCAGAAGACTCAAGTTCAGCATCTGCTCTGTGCTTTGGACAAGTCTCACTCTATCCGGACTATAGTCTCCTCCTCTGGAAAATGGAAGGATTCTGAGTCTTGTCCTTCAACCTCTACCTTTCTGTGATTCAGATACATAACCCATTAATACTAAGAAGCTCAGGGAAGCAGCAGTAGTAGATTATACAACCAAGAATCAAAAAGGATGCCAAAGCTATCAAAGAAGAGATAACTAGGCTTCTACATAAATACTTTTCAACCAAATTCCCCAGATGTCCCATTTGGGTTTCAAATTTTCACATAAGTGAGAGTATCATTGATAGTGTCTTTCTTAAGAAAGAAAATACTTAATTTTGTGTGTATGTGTGTATATGTGTGTGTGTACAATAAAAGTATATATATATATGTATGTATGTGTGTGTATGTGTATATATATATATATATATATATACATATATATATATATATATATTCTAGAAACCATTGCATGATTCACTGACATCAGAAGGCATTCACAAAGTACTAGTTGGAGATATTAAGATTTGCTTACTTGATAAACCATATCCAACCATATGATTGCTAGGAAAGCAGTCATATAAAAAACATGAGATATGTCATTTGTGTTTTTAAAAACATGCTTTAAATCACAATAACAAACTAGTGCCAGGAACTCGCTATGACCCTAAATATTTAAAATTATTTTGACTAAAGTATATGCCATTTAGGAAATTATAATACATTTGCAATCACATTAAATGTTTTTTAATCTCTGAAATAAAACTAGCTATTTTGTTTACTATCAAGAAGGAATGTTTACAGTCTTTTTCTGAAATAAGTTCAATGAATTTTCCATTTATCTACTACTAAAGCTTCTACACAAAAAATCATTTTAAATGCTCATGTTCATATAAACATGTAAGTAAAATAAGTGATAACAATGCAACATTTTCAAACTCCCATACATTCTTAATATTTCATCAGTTATTTCCAGGTATTGAGAATGTATTTTAGAGTAAAAATGAACATTACAGCAAAAATTTAATGTACCATTTTTGGAGCTTATCAATGCATAAAAGCTATATGTAAGGCCAAAGGAGAGTTTATGAAGATAACTAAGATAAAATTAAACAGGATAAATCAAATCAATTCCAATAATCATTTTGTACTGATAAGATATTGGCTAAAACACCATATAAAATTATAGAAACTTGCTAAATCATCTTTAATTGCATTGACTTCTTGCATGCCAATATTTTTATCACACCATATACAAAGACAAGCTTGAATATTCATCCTCTAAGTTTTATGACTTCAGTAAAAATTATTCAAAATTGACCTACAGACTAGATTTTTAAAAATCACATAAATACAGGCTATCTCAGTGAAAGGCCATTTATACAAGAGTATAAATTTTTACCTTTATCATTATTTTGGAGTATACAAATGCCATTCCAAAAAGAAGGTCCAATTTTTCCATTACTCAGCATGCCACATGACACACGAATTGCACATCCATCTTTTTCAATTATTAATGTGAGAAAGAAGAATGTTTGCCCTCAGTTCAGGTAGCTGCAGTGGCAGGTCCAGCTGCTTAATACTCAAGTATCCCATAATAGCTAACTGACAATATTCTTCTATTTCAAAGCACTATCTTTTCAGGTCATTTAATCATCAGCCCCACTCCAATAGCTCTTTAATCCACTGGGACCACTGATCCATTGATCTATCACTTTCAGAGGCAAGCAGCCCTTCATTTTCTCATTAAAAAAATCCAGTTTAGATTCTCCATCCACAACTCTCACCTAGTTTTGAATAAAACCTGAGCTCCTGTACTCTCTTACCTGTGCCTACTTGAAGAAAAAAAAAAAAAAAACCTTCATCCTCACTTAATCCAACTCTCGTAGCACACTATGCTTGCACCTGAACTGCTCAACATGACTGCAAAAAGCACACACGATCGCATGTGCTAGTCTCAGTTCATATTCAGGACCACTTATCTCACTCAGGACCTCAGCAGTGCTCTGGGATTCTAACATATGTCCCCAATGCATTCAGTCTCCAAATTACAAAAACCATTATCTTATACCATCTTGCATCTCCTCAAATTTTCAGCACCCATTTCTCCCCACTCTTAGGGGATAACCAGATCTTAGCTCGCTGAGCAAACTGAAGCAACCCAATCAGAACTTCTTCCACCTCATCTGCCATCATGTCAGTGCCTCTGTGGATGAATTCTGAAGATCCTTTCTGTTACACTGGATGACAAATCTCTACATCTATCTAAGGTCAACCTATTCACTTATATGCATTTCAACCTTGTCTCCATCTCAAAGACTTTGTTCCTTTAATGATCATTTCCCTCTCAAACAGATTTTACTTCTTCCCAAATTATTGGATTGTTTCTATTTGCATAACAACCTTCTCTAATAACTTTCACTAAAGAAAAAAGAAAGCTATACATATGTGCCACTTAGTTACTCAAATTCTTTGCTTTCATCTTGGCAATATTTCTCAAAGAGTTTGTTTATGCTTGCTGCCTCCATCTGATCTCTTAGTGCTTTGATCACAACCATTCCACTGAAACCGTTTTACTCAAGGATAATGACAATTTCCATGTTGGTAAATTCTATGGTTATACGGTCTATATTTAGTTTTAACTCCACTCAACGTTTCAGCAGTGTTTGACTAGACATTTACCTCCTTCTTGAAACATTTTCTTCTTTTTAATTCCATGACACTACATAATCCTGGTTTCATTTTATTGTTTCTGTTCAGACTCATTCTCTATATTTTCTTCCTCTTCCTGACTATTAAGCCCTGGAATGACCTGGAAAGGAAATCTTTGCCTCTGCTTTCTCTACCCACCCCCACTTCTTAAGTAATGTCATTCAGTCTCAGGGCTTATCAATCTATATGATTTGATAAATCCTAAATTTATATGCTCATCTTAGAACAGCCCCACTATCTCTTGACTGTTCATCTGACTGCCAAGTCTCTCTCTTTGCTTAGATCTTTAATAGACATCTCACACTTAATGTTTCTAAAATGGAAATTTGAGTATTTCTATCCCTTCAAACTTGGCACCACCAGTTGCCCTGGTCAAAGCTTTGGAGTATTTTGATTTTTACATCCAAAATTCAACCCCTAAATTATGAACAATTATATTGTGCTCAGTCTTCAGAATATATCTGAATTGGATTACTTTTTTTTAACTTCTATGCTAGCACTTTATTCTAAGGTATTACTATCCACCTAGCTGGAGTTATTTTCATTTTTAAAAAATCTGATTATAACATTCTCATTGTCAAAAACTCCCAACGGCTTCCAATCTGGTTTACCATGGGGACCTTACCTCATGGTCTTATAGATTCTCCATACCTTCCTCTAACATGTCTCTTTAATCTCATCTCCTAATGCTCCTCCCATATTTTCTGAATTCAACATATTTACACTTACTTCCTCTCACTTAAAATTTTTCTTCCATATATTGAGAAGACTTATTCATACACTTTACTCAGGTCTTTTGTCAAATTTATTTCCTTAGAGAATCCTTTTATGAACATCTTTTCTAAATAAACTTCCCCTTTAACCCATTACATTTAATCTACTTTATTTTTCTTTATAACACTATTTCCAAGAAATATCATAATAGCAGCATATATAGTAATATATTTGCTTATTTATTGACTACCTCTACCAATGGACTATAGCCTCATAAGCACTTACTTTCTGTCTTATTAATTCTTCTATCCCTAACATAGTACTCGGCAGTGAGACCAAAATAGGTATTGAATGAATAAATGATGAGAAAACTAATGAATTTAGATACATCCATGACAAAATTCAACAATTCAAACTTCTCATTCTATTTAAGATTTTATTACCTATTCTCTTGTGTCATAAGCAGTGCATCCTTGGTGGCTTAAATAGAATGTTCTTTAGTATTTTTATTATAAACTATGAACTTCAAATGTAGGAGTGGTCAAGAGTTTCTTTAGTCTCACTACTTTAGTATGATATTCAAAGATGAATCCCATTCAAACACTGAATTGGCCAAAAGGTTCTTTCAGGTATTTCCAAAAGATCCTATGCAAAATCTGAAAGAAACTTTTGGCCAGTCCAATATAATCACACTCTCTCTAGGGTCCCACCTTTCCTTGTTCTAGAATAGTATTTCATTGTAGTTTCAAGTCAAACTGCCTGGTTGCCAATACAGAGTTAACTCATTATTAGTTGTGCAGCCTTAAAAGATTTAATCCTCCATTTTGTATAATGGAGAAAATTCTCATAAAATAAACAAAAGATTAAGAGATATAATGTATATAAAGTACCTACAGATAGTACCTGATTCCCAACTTGCACTCAAAAAATGTCAGCTTTTTACACACTTTTTACACATAAATTTCAGAAAGCCCTGATTGCTTTTTGAAAGCAGCATACCTGGCTTAAGGTAAAATATTGGGAGAACCAAAAAATTCATTCGTTTTTCCATAAGATATTATAGAAAAACCTGAATGAACTTTTTGGCCAATTCAATATTTCTGGGGATACTGACTTCCTTCTCTCTATAAATTATTTTATGAGCATGTGTGGTAGACAAGGATTAAAAAAAAAAAACACCCAGGAATTAACTTGCCAGTGTTATTTGGTTATGATATGAGGTTCTGACTGATCCTCAGATTCTGAATTATGCTCACCCTCCTAGATTTCAGAGATCAGCTGACTTCTTTCTGTTTAGGAGCCCTCCTAGGTTTGCCTACTTTCCTTTATTGCTGACTACTTACTTGATAGTCAAATACCACTGTCTTCCATTTGCCAGATCTTTGTAAATCTTAAATCTAGCACCTTTCTCACTCTGCCATAGACTTTGCAAATCCCAGTTCAAAGGTATGTTTCTGCCAATGTTTCATTATAAGTTTGCATATTTATTCTGATAAGTTAATATGACATGCTTCTTAGCATAATTGTATTTCATGCTCTTTGGAAAATTTAGCCAGAGATAGAATAACAACAGAATTCAAACTAATGTCAACATCAATATTAATGTTTCTTCATGTATTTTACTTTTCATAGAATTCTTTTCTCCTTTTACATATATTTTATCCCTCTACATGTCTCTGAATGTTCTTTATTGAATAGACAATAATTTACATGATTAAAAATCAAGAGGATTTTTCTATTAAAATGGATTTCATTTGTTTCTTTCAAATGTATTTTAAGAGAAGGAAGTTATTGCAACCAACTAGTTTCTCCTAAAATCTAGTACATGTTAATATTATGTTGTGGTACACTCCTTGATTTAAACTCTAACCTAGAAGTAAAATAAATAAAATGTTATAGGTTATTTACTAAATTAAAATGCAATCTTCCAAAATATATTTTGATTGCTACTCTTAAAGTTTAACAAGTCTATCTTATGGATAGATGTGAAACATTCCATTAGAGCAGGTAATAAAAGAGCAATAAGTGGGTCAATTTTTTCATGTCTAAATGAGCATACGACTTGAAAATCTACAGACAAAAAAGACTTTAGCATATCTACTTCAGATATACTATTCACTGATGCTTTTTTCTAAATTTTAAAACTGTTTACATATTTATACATTTGAAGATACAAAAAAAGTATAAACTTTAAGAAAAATAAGAATAAAATTCACCATAACATTACATTAAGGTTTAATACCTTCATAATGCAAAATTACAGGGTGAAAATGCTGGCATTTTATACTTTAACTAGATTAACAAACAAGATACAAACAGACAACAAAAATGAAACTGAGTGCATATCAAACACAACACCCAAGTAAATAATTAAGAGAAACAATGCGTTGCAAATATCCACAAATGAAACTGACATACTGAGGGTCATGCTGATTCACATGTTAAATAAATATAAATCAATGGTGTGACTCAGCTATTAAAGTTAATGAGTTATTGAGGTGCTTTTACAGTAGACTAGCAGCACAGATATAAAATGAAGCTCTCTAAATTACCGAAGCAATGAAAAGCATACAAGGGTTAGGAAGGACTCAGACGAACGATAGACATTAGAAAGGCTTCATAATAATCAGAAAATCATGAAACATTGTCCCCAAAGTAGATTGTAGAATGAACAAGACATAGCATAAAGGAGTAGCAGAAGTAGTGAAATATTTTGACAGTAAGGATAGTTGAACACAAGACTAACTTTAAGTTGGGGAGTAATTTGTTTAGAGAGATTTCAGTATGGCCTTGGTCTTCATAGATGACATAGTTAGAACACAGGTCTTTCAAAAAAACTAAAACGTTCATAGGATTGCTATGATTATCTCCCAAACATTATTATTAAAAGACAAACCAAACACTTCACTTGGTATTTAATAAAAACTCTTTTGCCTGGCATCTATCTTAAATTGTAGTTGGCTGTTCTTAATGAGCTTAGAATTTGGTTGCAATTTCAAAAAAAAAAAAAAAAACTTGGACTTCAGGATCAGAAAACCTGACTGAATTCTAGCTGAACCAGAGTTCTTCTTACTTATCATGGCCAAAGTATAAAGAAACAAAGCTGTTTGCTAGTAAGAAGAAAGAACCCAGACACTTATGTCAAGGAGACAGACATTTAAATTTAAATATTTTCAAAAACAAGCTCCTAGCTTTTGTGGCATGCAGATTTGATAGGAAGGACACATAGTCTTCTATGTAAATCACAAATAATGTCTCATTATTTCATTAATGTGTATTTATTAATTAGGTGGTTGCTCAGTCATGTCCAACTCTTTGCGAACCCATTGACTGTAGCTTCTGTCTGTGGAATTCTCCAGGCAAGAATACTGGAATGGGTAGGCATTCTCTTCTCCAGGGTATTAATTAAATACATAAGAATAATACAAAATTTAAACATGATTATTAATTAACCAAATTCAAAAGTAGATACCCCATTCCAGAAAATCATAGTTGTGAGATTCAGAAGAGGATAAAGCAGAATTTAAAGGCATAAGCTCCATCATACCAGAAGTGGGACCAGTCCCTTAGTTCCGAAGTTAATAACTGTAAGTACTTTCCAGGTGAGAAGAGACTAGAAGTTGATCTCAGAAACCCATCTATAGGCATAATAGTTCATCATGATACCTAAGTAAAAAATATGCTTATTTCTTATTACTTGATGAACTCAGTCATTGCTAACAAATTTTTTGTCATCTTCAATAAATCCCAAACCTAAGAGGGAAAAAAATGCTCCCTAGCTATTGCTACACAAATCCCCATGGGTTAGATTATCTGTTTCCAAATATTTTTACCTGAAGTAAAAACATAATAACAGGAAGTAAATACTCTAAGAATACCATCTTCAAGAGGCTTAATTATTTTCAAGATAATCTACAAGTAACAAGATTAGTAGTTCCCAGATTTGATAAATATCTGAAAAATTTAGAAATAACTATAAAGCTTTATTTAAAATATTAAGTTTCAGTATTCAGTACCAGCAATTTTAAGATTACAAATATGGGATAGCAATCTTTAATGTTTACTGTATAACTCTCAGAAGTTTGTGATACACAATTAACTTGCATAAATACAAATAAATCTATATTTAAAATTAAAACCATAAAGGAAAATAACTCAAGGATTGGAAAATTTATTTACTAATCTCTTCTTAAATATCATGTTTAACTATATGAAACTGTCATTTTTGTAGGGCAGAAGTAGTTGAATATTGGCCATTTCATGTCATTAAATTTAATAGTTATTCAATCATATATGTGTTTGAGGATCAGTTACAGGCATTGAGGATACAATGTGAACCCAATTAGAATCTGATGTGTAAATAAATTAATCCTCTACAGTTTTCATGGCCTTTTAGTATGTCTATATATCACATGGATGACTATTTCCAGTCAATCCATCCATTGATTCATCCATATATTCATTTTACAAATGTTTACTTGGCACTTGATATGTGCCGGGTATTTGCCTCAGTAATAAGAACACATTCATTATAAAAAAAAAAAAAAGAAAAAACTCAACATAATCTCTGCTCTAATGAACCTCTTATAATAAAGAGCACAGTCTCTGCTCTTAAATCTTATAAAAAGAGACATCAAAACAAGCAAACAATCCTCACAACATTATGAAAGTAAATACTGTAATAAGTGTCTCAAAGAACATGTATAAATGGCTTTATGAAAAAGCAACCATGAAGATCTTGTCTGAATTTTGAGTTTCCATATTTTGTCATCAGCAGTCCATATTTTTGAGGCATCTCAAAAGTACAAGGGGTGAACCTATAATAATGCTTAATAGCTGATGAAACTTGGACTAAATGCTTTACATGTTTTCTCATTTAATCACCACAGCAAAAGCAGACACAAATCTAGCCCCCATTTTACTGTGTGTGAAAGTCATTCAGTCGTGTCTGACTCTTTGTGACCCCATGGACTGTGTAGCCTGTCAGACTCCTCTGTCCATGGAATTCTTCAGGCAAGAATACTGGAGTGGGTAGCCATTCCCTTCTCCAGGGGTCTTCCCCACTCAGGGATCGAACCCAGTTCTCCCTCACTGCAGGCGGATTCTTCATCATCTGAGCCACCAGGGAAGCCCTCATTTTACTGATCAGGAACCAGATTTTCATGGATTAAGTAACCTGCCTAAGAACACAAAGCTAAAGAATGATCTCAGAGTTTGGACTCCAGGAGGCTCTCTCTCCAGTTTCTCAGTTTTCAGCCTTTGCTTATGTTGCTTCCTATAGCTCAATTCTGATTTATACAGGGCTAATATAACATCCCAGGACACAACCTTTCTTAAAAAATCCCTAGGAATTTTCAGCTAAGCCCTGTTCTTTGTGTGCTGAGATGGAAATGGAAAACACAGGGCAGAAGAAGGGTGACAGCTGATGGCATGGTCAGTCAGCCGAGAAACAACTGAGGCCAAAGTGGCTGAAGTGGCTATCATCTCTGCTCACATAATCCTGTGAAATGTGATCTGAAATTCCTCTTTAGTTTAGAACTGATACCTGATATTCAACAGTTGTGCATTGAAGCAACCGTTACCCAACTCCATGCAGGCATACTCCAAAGAAGCTAAAATTTACAAACAACTGTAACATGAAAAGCTCAGAATCATACAATCAATACCTCTCTGTGTACAGTTGAGATGGGGGGAAAAAAAAGTCAATTCCAAATTTCAGTAGACAGGGTTAAAACTTAAGAACTAAGTGAAATATGAAATGCAAAGAAATCCTTAAACAAATTTAACATAATTTGGGTGGGTGAAATGCATCTCAGAACAATTAACACAAGTTTTTTCCATTAAATTTCAGGCAACTGACCCTTATTTACCTCTTTTCATTATTCCTGACAAAAGATTGATACTGTGAACACTACCATTTAGTGCACTTGATCTGAAACACAACATAAAAAATAATGCTATGATTACAGTCAGTAAACACCAACTATAGAAGACAAGATTTCCTGCAGCACCAAATTCCCTCTCTTTCATTATCCAGCTCTCCATGTGGCTAAAGAATAGAGATATCATCCCTAACACTTTCCTCCAGGTCTTATTTATAAGAAATATTTTACATTTCCGCTATGTCCAGAAGTCATAAATACATATTTTTATGGATATCTTCATCTGTATGTAGCTGCTGAGTTTATTTTGAAATCTAGCACACTCAACATAATAAAATGAAACACAGAACTCTGGTTTGGCCAATTCCAGAGACTACACGTGTGACCATAATGCTATGTATGTGATTCACATTAAGTATTACATGAAAACTAACAAATGTATTGTGCGGCTACCATCTTGGTTTATAGTGGCATTAATTATAAACAAAATTAGAAAATATCAAAGACATCCATAGATAGATAGATAGCGTCATGTTAATTGTTCAGTCATGTCTGACCTCTTGTGACCTCATGGTCTGTAGCCTGCCAGACTACTCTGTCCATGGAATTCTATACCTCTAATGCAGACATGACCAAAAACCAAAATGGAAGAGCACTCTCCAGCAGGAATCTGAAACCTCAGTAATGCAAATACTTGAATACTCTAAAGCAGATGTTTCCACAATCAGTTCTCTAGCCTACATGTGGATTGTAGTCTCCTGTGACTGAAGCAGGAGACCCAGTTAAACTGTGCCCAGACTTCTGACAGAAACCGGATAATGCATGTGTGTTGTTTTTAGAAACTAGGTTTTTGGTAATTTGTCTTGCAACAATAAATATCTAACACATTCACCATTACCACCATTATTCTTCTGGCTTTGACAGGTTTATCTTTCTAGATAAAGATTTTTAGATCCATCTCTTCAGTTCAGTGCAGTGCAGTCGCTCAGTCATGTCTGACTCTTTGCGACCCTGTGGTCTGCAGCACACCAGGCTTGCCTGTCCATCACCAACTCCCAGAGTTTGCTCAAACTCATGTCATAGAGTGGGTGATGCCATCCACCATCTCATCCTCTGTCATCCCCTTCTCCTCCTGCCTTCAGTCTTTTCCAATGAGTCAGGTGGCCAAAGTATTGGAGTTTCAGCTTCAGCATCAGTCCTTCCAATGAGTATTCAGAACTTATTTCCTTTAGAATTTCTGCCATACAAACATAACTCATTACTATTGTTTTCAGTTTAGACCCATTTTCAGGAGGAAAAAAAAGGCATAAACTTATTTGCTACTAATAGTGGCAGGCACAAAGAAATGGCTTCCTAAATGCTTGATGACAGTATTTTTTTGTTCATATCACACCTGTTCTCCTATTAAGCAGTTCTGAAAGTTTATACAGTTTTCATTTACAAAAAGCAAAAAAAGTGAAGTCCTACAATGCCAAGTGTAATGACATAAAGCCAAATGGATATTCCTATTTTGGCATACCTAAAAGTCACACACCTGTGAGCAGCAGCCACTTACACACACTCAACAAAGAGGAACCGTCAGTGAAGTCCTCACATTGATTATATCATTGCACTTATGGAGCCTGTCACTGTGATGCCACCTCTTAGGCAGAGGAAGAGGTCAGTTTCTAAAATCAAAGCCTTCAGTGAAAGCCATATGTAGGTAACCATTACCCTGGAGGAAAAGATTAATACCCACGACTTAACAATATTTATGTGTGTGCTCTAAGATAATTGTTCTACACACTAAATTTTGATAAAGTTTAAACTAGCGTAAGAAGAAAATCTAGGTATAGCAGCTAGAAATTCAGTTTTGACCTATATATTGATCACATTCCTAGTAGCAAATAAGAGGCAGATTGATAACTATGAAATATCCCTCCTTGTCTCACTTTATTTTCAATGTTAAACCTCTAAACTGTAATCTATCCTTTTACTATGATTTTATGAAATAGTGTGTTCACATACTGGAGAGTGAAATCAGTTACTAAGGCAATATGAAATGAAATGAATTTATGATAGACAGAGGTCTTGTGATGATATTATCATAGTGTTGAGCTTTAAAGAAACCCTAGCCAGGAGGCAGTGTATGCCCTGCCTATTGTTCACGTGTTCATGACTAAGAAGTTAATAGGAAATGCAAATTATAAGCCTGAAACCACAATTGTCATTATAAACAAAACAAATTTTTCCATGAACAAACACTCCCAGTACATAAATCCAAGGGCTTCGTAATCTAGACCCACTGGGAAACTATGTAATATAAAGAATATGTGCTGGACTACATGAAAAAATCTAAGTCAAAGATCTAAAAATCTTCTGAATTCTGAAACCCCCCCAGCCCAAAGATTTCAGATAAGGAATCATATACCCTTGCTATTTAGGCTCCTCTGTCCATGAGATCCCCCAGGCAAGAATACTGGAGTGGGTTGTCATTACCTTCTCCAAGAGATCTTCCCAACCCAGGAATCAAACCTAGTTCTCCAGCATTGCAGGCAGACTCTTTACCAACTGAGCCACTAAGGAAGCCCAGTAAATTATACAAGAGCATATTTAAAAGAACATAGGATTCAATTAATGAAATTACTCTTTGTATAAATTAAAATAATTCAATATTAGCACTTCTATATGGTTCAACCTAGTTGTTCCTCATTCCTCATACTGCCAATGACTGGTGTAACAGGATATTAAAATGTACTTGGTTCTCAGATTTAACGAGGTTCCAATAATGAGTTTGGGTCAGACTTACCTAACCACCCACCCAAAGGGAATCTGGCATAGGAATGCCAAAATACCCATTCTACGGGTCCTTGTGATCCCTGATACACATCAAAGATATTTATAAAACATGAGAGAAGTGAGGGCTGCTTAAAACTCATGAAATCCTACTTCTACTTCCTAGTGTTAGTAAGAGGAGATGGGGCTTCAATTACCCTACCTAGGAGAATTGTTTTTGAAGCATGTTTGCTTAAATTGTTCGATACAGAGAGAGATGGTTCTTGGTTCAAGTTTGAGAAATCTAAACTGTAAGTGGGATCTGACTCCTGCCTGTGAGAAATGTGCTCCATGTTTGCTTAAATGATGAAGCCAGGAGAGTGTGACTATGGAAGGATTCACTTGCACTTCAGAGTGAGATAGGCTATGAGATCCAAAGGAAGTGTTTCTCACAGATCAGTGAAGGCCACACCAAGAAAAGAGTCTCATAGGGTCTTTCCCTATAAGACTGTCTGGAGGAAGCAGAGACCTCTGGAGAGTTCCAAGCTGTAGCAGCAGATGCTCAGAGCCAAAAATTGGCAGTTAAGAGATGCTTCCTCCACCAAAAAGGGGGACCAGGAACAAACCCGGGCGGAACCCAAAAGCAAACCCCATTGTCCAAGTCACAACGCAGCACCGAGCTTATTATGAGCTTACACCAACTGAAAGCTGTTCTTGTCCTTGCCCCTGACTAAACCTTCCTTCCCCTTAGTGAGGTCAAAACAGCAATTGTGAGGAGAAACCCATCTGACTGATCATCACTCTGTCCTTTTCCCTGATAATTTCCAGTCTGAAATAGACCATTTCAACTAGGGGGTTGAGGGGGAGAAGAGATTTAATGAATACAAATTCAGTGTTTAATTATAGACCCTGAACATTCTAATTTGAGTTGAGATTAAATGCAATTTAAAGGACTAAGGTCTAAGCTGAAAATGCCAAGATTTAATGGAGTTTTCATCCAGAAAAAGGGAAGATTAGTATACTGAGAAAAGCCTACAGGGAATGGGAGAAACAATTTATTATTTGATTACCTGATTTTATCATGAAGCATGTTTCTTAAGCATACTGGCTTTTATTTACAAAGCAAGACATAAAATGAAGAAATAATAACTCTGTGTGTGTGTGTGCTCAACCATGTCTGACTCTCTGTGATCCCCTGGACTTAGTCTAGCGGGCTCCTCTGTCCATGGAATTTCCAGGCAAGAATACTAGAGTGGGTTGCCATTTCCTACTCTTTCAGACCCAGACATAGAACTCACCATCTCTTGTGCCTCCTTCATTGGCAGGCAGATTCTTTAGCACTGTGCTGCCTAGGAAGCCCAATAATAACTCTATCATGAACTAATCCCATGAATATATAGATAGACTTTGATTTTTCCTAAATAACATTTCCCTGTGCATAAAGAACTAAAAGTACACACAGTACATTTTCTGTGAAAGCAAGAGAAACTCTAAGAACTGCTACATTAACATTATTTTTTAATTATGATTATTAGGAGTAGAAATATGCATAACTACAAATATCAACCTTAATTCCATAACTACTTTAAATATGAAATTATCATAAAATATCGATCATGCAGGCCATGGAGTCACAAAGAGTCTGACACAACTGAGCAACTGAACTGAACTGATTGATCATGAGTCAAATGTTTTAAATGTGTCTTTTAAAAAGATTTGGTAAGGCTTTATATCACAAAATAAACACAAAGTAATTCAGACTAGAAATTTATTTCCTATTAAGCTATAAACGTCTATGAGAAACATATATTTCAAGCCCACAGGTTTAGGATTTTTATCTTATATTTATCTGTACTCAGAACTACTGTGTTTATGTATATAATCTTCTCAACTAATGTCTCAGTTTCATTATTTCATTTTACACATACTCTGAATACCTACTTATATTTCAGATGTTCAAGGGTAGGTAAGTAATAATAAACTAGACATAAATGTCTAGACTGTTCTCAGGAAGCTATGCACAATTAATAACAAACATGGCACATGTCACAAAATGGCAGCAAGCATAAGAGCACTTCAAGGAATGATGTGTAGTTCTACAGGGGAGCAAGTGAGGGTACAGTGAAGCTCATTATTTTTGTGTACAGTTAGAAATGTGGTCACTGCAATGTGTTAATATGCTCTTAAAATGACAATAAAAACAATAAATTGTGGTACTGATAAAAAATAAAGTATATATGGGACTAAATGAGCCTCTAGATGAAGGTGAAAGGGGAGAGTGAAAAAGCTGGCTTATAACTCAACATTTGAAAACTAAGAACATGGCATCTGGACCCGACACTTCATGGCAAACAGATGGGGGGAAAGAATGGAAACAATGACAGACTTTATTTTCTTGGGCTCCAAAATCACCATGGACAATGACTGAAGCCATAAAGTCAAAAGGTGCTTGCTTCTTGGAAGAAAAGCTATGACAAATCTAGACAGCATATTAAAAAGCAGAGACATTACTTTGTAGACAAAGCTCCATCTAGTCAAAGCTATAGTTTTCCAGTAGTCATGGATGGGTGTGAGAGTTGGACAATAAAGAAGGCTGAGCACTGGAGAATTGATGCTTTTGAACTGTGGTGCTGGAGAAGACTCTTGAGAGTCCCATGGACAGCAAGGAGATCAAACCAGTCAATCCTAAAGGAAATCAAGCTGAATATTCATTGGAAGGACAGATGCTGAAGCTCCAATACTTTGGCCACCTGATACAAAGAGCTGACTCATTGAAGACTTAATGCCTGGAAATATTGAGGGCGGGAGGAGAAGGGGACGGCAGAGGACGAGATGGTTGGATGGACTCATGGACTCAATGGACATGGGTTTGAGCAAACTCGGGGAGATAGTGAAGAAGAGAGAAACCAGGCGAGCTGCAGCCTGTGGGGTCACAGAGTTGGACACAACTAAGGGACTGAACAACAAATTAATGGTTTCAAGTCTATTTTAGGGATTATTTTCAAAATATATTTTCAAAGGTGGCTCTTACTTATGTATCCTGCATTGGCAAGCAGATTCTTTACCACTAGCATCACCTGGGAAACCCCAAAGCTAGCTCTGTGTGCTGTGCTATGCTGTGCTTAGTCACTCAGTTGTGTCTCTTTGCGACTCCATGGACTGTAGCTTGCCAGGCACTTCTGTCCATGGGGATTTTCCAGAGAGGAATTCTGGAGAGGGTTTCCATGCCCTCTTCCAAGGGATCTTCCCAACCCAGGGATCAAATCCAGGTCTCCTGCATTTGATCTGCAGGGGGATTCTTACCATCTGAGCCACAAGAAAAAGTTAAAAAGAAATACAGTTGATCCTTCAACAATATGGGTTGTAGCGGTTTCCCTGGTGGCTCGGTGGTAAAGAATCCACCTGCCAATGCAGGAGACGTGGGTTTGATCCCTTTTCCAGGAAGATCTCACATTCAAAGTAGCAACTAAACTGTGTGCCATAACTGCTGAGCCTGTGCTCTGGAGCCCAGAAACCACAACGACTGAGCTCATTTGCTGCAACTACTGAAGCCCCAGCAGCCTAGAGACTGTGCTCTGCAAGAAGAGAAGCCACAGCAATGAGAAACCAGTGCACCGCAACCAGAGAATAGCCTGGGCAGAAACAAAGACCCAGCACAGCCAAAGTAATCAAATAAATTAAAAAAAAAAAATGGGTTGTGTAACTACTCAAATCTGCTTGGAAGTGAACATTTTCTACTGAAACTACTACAGTACCACATGATCCACAGTTGTTTGAATTCATGGGAAAAACATGCATAAGGAGGGCCAATTCTATGTTATATTCAAATTTTCAACTCCAGGGAGGTCAGACCCTAACAGCTACATTGTGCAAGGTTAAACTGTATTTAGTCATTTATCCTGTGTGATGTCACAGAGACCTTACTAGGAGAAACATACGCCTTTATCTCGCAACAGTTCATCCAGATTATTATCCTCATTGCTGATCCAACTTTTCCAGATGCTTCTGTATTATTTTTGTTTTGTTTTTTCCTTAAATCGCCTAAACATATGATCAGCAGTTTTTTACTATCCATCTCAGTGGCAGAATTAGAAGATAAATAAAGAACTGAATACCAAATATGCATCCACTGAAAATATCTCAAAGGGGTCATATTTTTAAAAGGGACCCCCAGGCACACAGGAAGCTAATTTTGGATTTGAAAATACTACTTTAGAAAAGTAATAATGTTTATTTGGAAGAAAATTTAAAATTTAAAAGAACAATGGGTTGGGTGGAGAACAAAACAATGTACTATAAAAATAAGCATCAAAGAAAAAAGTAAAAATATGCCATGTGGAAAAACATATTTCCCCAATGCGTCGTGAAAAGTAACAAACACTCTAAATCATATTGAGGAAGAGACGTTTTGTCATAGTGATTTTCTACAGATGTCGCCTGTGGCAGGCCACTAATTTATGTTTAGAGCAATAAATAAGCATAAGTTTAGTTGAAGAAGTTTTAGGTTTGATGTTTTAAGCTCTCTTGGAAGGATCACTGGAGTTATTTTGTATGCATAAAGAATACTTATAAACTACATACTCTGAGTAATCTTACTTGTTATAGGAAAGCAGTAATGATCCATAAAAGTTACATTCATTACTATGGTAATAAAAACAATCAACCTCAGTCTTTCTTCTCATCCTTTCTTACCCTGAACTCACACAGTAATTATTCATTTTCCTGTTTCTATTCACGGTATCACTATTTTCCTGCCTCCCAATGTGGAAAGCAGCTATTCGGGTCACAACTTTGGAATTAGACAACCACCTGAGGCCAAGCTCTGACACTAGCCATTTAACCTTGAGCCAGCTGCTTAACCTCTCTGATCCCCATTTCTTTTCTCTACATGATAAAGATCACAGTATCTTGTTCACTCCATTTTTGCCAAGATCACAATACATGCAAGCATTCACGATGTGCGCTGGTATCACTATCACCATGGTTTTCCACCTTCCTCTGCATCATGCTGATATCTATCCTTCCGTCTCCTTTCCCATTCATCTTCATTCCAACACTGAGCCTCTGATACTCACTTTCTACTGTCTCTAACTACATCTCCTAGTGTTCCACTTTCTTGGTCGCAAATCCATGTTCTATGCTCCTCATAAATAAAACCGAAACAAAAAGAACATTCCTCTTTTGTACACCTGGCTTTTGCTATAAAGACAACACTCCCTTTCCCTCCCCTTGCAAAACCTGCACAAATGTTAACATACCAGCTGCATGAAATCATGGGCTAATAGGCTATCCAGCCTAAAATGGTTTCAGATGTGGACAACTAGAATCGCCACCTATCCTACCTCGTAAGCAGAGTCTTGCTCCTTCTGAACCAGATAACTCGCCAAACCAAGACAATGAACCTCTGTCATTATCTTCCCTCATAGAAGCCCTGGTGCTCACTGTAAAGAAGACAACCTGAGCAAAGAAAAAGGGAGTTTCTCCTTTTCCATCAATATTACTATCTCAACATGCATGCAAAGTTCCTTGTGCTTCCTTACCACAAGCTTCTTGGAGGACAAAAGGTCGTATTGCATTTTGCTTTTTTTCCTTCCCTTTCTTTCAATTTCCCTCCCCTCTCAGCCTTTTCCTCCCCTTCCCTCCCTCTTGACCTCTACTTATCCTTTCTTTCCCCCATTCTTCCTCTCCTTCTTCATTATACCCGGATGCCTAATGTTTTTTCAGATTATCCTAGGTATGTTTGAGTACATCAAGCTGCCTCTGGCTTGAGCAATACTGTGTCAATTGCCAGAAGAGCATCTAGAATCTCCTGTTCTACATGGATGACATAAAATAGTGCAAGATATAAATATTCAGCCAGGTTGTATAAATGGAATTTAACCCTATTTTATTTCTGCCTTAACTGTCTTAGAAGGACAAAACCCATTCTAAGAAAAAGAAACTATAAGGGGCATGGCCAGCTCCTATGTTTTAGGATAATATGAAAATATACCATCTCACTTCTAGACAGAGAATAATGCCTACACATTAAAGGTTCCTGAGCTCCAGTGAAACCCAGGAGAGGTCTAGGAGGACAAGTCTTACAGATACAGATGATGTAATAAACCCGTGTATGCTGCTTCCTCATACTTATCTGTGGCAAAATGTCACTTTAGAATATGATTGTGATCTACTGAATATAGTCTACTGGGAATTGTGTTGTTCCTGCTTTCCATAACACACTTTTCCATGTGCCATCACTTCCATCATCTCAAGGATAATCCCAAGAAACGATTCTACAAACACTTGAGTACCTATGAAACACAATTTGGCTACATTCTCCTTCCATACCTTCCTTCATCCTATCCATTATCTCTCACTTCTTAATCATAAGTACTTCCCCCTGTCTGGGATCATTTCCATCAAATAAACATTCTGAAATATCTCCCATCTCAACAAAAAATAAAAACCCTCCTGTGATATTTGTACTCTCCTTCAGAAAACATCATGTGTCTATGTCCCTCTTAGTAAAAAAATATGTAAAATGTTTTTAATCATCTCTGTTCTCTCCTTCTCTCTAGTCCAATCAGATTTCATATTTGCTAGCCACTGAAACAATAGTTGACATATCTAGTAATTATCTCCATTGTGGCTAAATACTGTGGTTGTTTTTTTGGGTCTTCTTGTTGTCTTGGTTGTTTGGGGGGTCTTTTTATTTGTGTGAGTGGCAGCATTTGACACAGTTGATTATGGTCTCCTTCTCATAACAGTTCCTCAACTTAGCCCTCCATGACATCTCTCTCTCTGGGTTCAACTCAGATTTCATTGAGAGTACTTAAGAGTTTATTCTGCTGCTTCTCCTTACCTTCTCAAATTTTAAATTTTGGGGTTCTCCTAGGTATAATTTTAGGCTCTGCCTCTTGTCTCATGATTTTATTTCATCTATATTCTGCTATTCCGAAATGTATATCTGCAGGCCATATCCATCCCTCACAGATTTTTTTCATGAAATACAATATTTTAAGCCTATTTTAAACATTTTAAGTACAGTTATTTCTCTAATCTATGCAGTTTATTCATCTATTATTGGAAACAATATCTACATTTTAGGGGTATTGCAAAGTTGAAACAAAATACCTTAAGTGGAAACATATAATATTCATTTTAACGTGTTAAAACATAAAGGCTTAAAAATTAGAAAATAATTTAATGTTGCTTCTCAAATATGCCCAGATATTAAAAATTTTAGTAACACAAATATAGAGCTACTTTTCAAAATTGCATTCCTCTATTCAATATATAATGAATCTATCTTATAAGAATATGCATTTTCCATGGAGCTTATTAGAATAAATTGTGTATTAAATTTAATATGTATCTTGCAACCATCTTAATTTTCTCTGAATTGATCTTTCAGGGGGAAAAAAAGTATCACTCAAAAAACGTTATGTTATTAATGAAATAACTGTTCATGGGGTTCTCAAGGCAAAAATACTGGGTTGGCTTGCCATTCCTTTCCCAGTAGAACACATTTTGTCATGAAAAGGCAAAGTTTGGACACTGAAAAATGAACTCCTCAGGTCTGTAGGTGTGCAATATGCTACTGGGGATTAGTGGAGAAATAACTCCAGAAAGAATGAAGAGACGGAGCCAAAGCAAAAACAACAACCACTTGTGGGTGTGACTGGTGATAGAAGTAAAGTCCGATGCTGTAAAGAGCAATATTGCATAGGAAATTGGAAAGTTAGGTCCATGAATTAAGGCAAATTGGAAGTTGTCAAACAGGAGATGGCAAGATTGAATGTCAAAATTTTAGGAATCAGTGAACTAAAATAGACTGGATTGGGTGAATTTAACTCAGATGACCATTCTATCTATTACAAGAATCCACTAGAAAAAATGGAGTAGCCAGCATAGTTAATAAAAGAGTCCAAAATGCAATACTTGGATGCAATCTCAAAAACAACAGAATGATCTCTGGTCATTTTTGGGGTAAACCTTTCAATATCACATAATCCAAGTCTATGCCCCAATTAGTAAAGCTGAAGAAAATCAAGTTGAATGGTTCTAGGAAGATCCACAAGATCTTCTAGAACTAACATCCAAAAAACATGTCCTCTTCATTATAGAGGACTGTAATGAAAAGTAGGGAGTCAAGAAATATGTAGAGTAACAGGCAAATTTGGCCTTGGAGTACAAAATGAAGCAGGGCAAAGGCTAACAGAGTTTTCCCAAGAGAATGTGCTGGTCACAGTAAACACAAGAGAAGACTCTACAGATGGACATCCCAGATGGTCAATACTGAAATCAGATTGATTATATTGTCTGCAGTCAAAGATGAAGAAGCTCTATACAGTCAGAAAAAACAGATGGGGAGCTGATTATAGCTCAGATCATGAACTCCTTATTGCCAAATTCAGACTTAAGTTGAAGAAATTAGGGAAAAACCACTAGACCTTGAGGTGTTACCTAAATCAAATCCCTTACGATTATACAGTGGAAGTGACAAATAGATCAAGGTATTAGGTCTGATAGACAGAGTGCCTGAAGAAGTATGGACAGAGGTTCATGACATTGTACATGAGGCAATGAACAACACCATCCCCAAGAAAACAGAAATGCATAAAGGCAAAATGCTTGTCTGAGGAGGCGATCACATATAGCTGAGAAAAGAAGAGAAGTGAAAGGCAAAGGAGAAAAGGGAATATATATCCATCTGAATGCAGAGTTTCAAGGAATAGCAAGGAGAGATAAGAAAGTCTTCCTCAGTTATCAATGTAAAGAAATAGAGGAAAACAATAGAATGGGAAAGACTACAGATCTCTTAAAAAAAAAAATGAGGGATACCAAGGGAACATGTCATGCAAAGATGGGCACAATTAAGTACAGAAATAGGATGGACCAAACAGAAGCAGATATTAAGAAGAGGTGGCAAGAATACAAAAGAGAAATATACAAAGAAGATCTTCATGACTCAGATAACAATGATGGTGCAATCACTCACCTTGAGCCAGACATTCTAGAATGCTAAGTCAAGTGAGCCTAAGGGTGCATCATTATGAACAAAGCTAGAAGAGGTGATGGAATTCAGTTGAGCTACTTCAAATCCTGAAAGATGATATGCTACAGTGCTGCACTCAATATGCCAGCAAATTTGGAAAACTCAGCAGTGGCCACAGGACTGGAAAAGGTCAGTTTTCATTCCAATCTCAAAAAAGGCAATGCCAAAAAATGCTCAAACTACTACACAATGCCACTCTTCTCACACACTAGCAAAGTAATGATCAAAATTCTCCAAGCCAGGCTTCAACAGTACAGGAACCATGAACTCCCAGATGTTCAAGCTGTATTTAGAAAAGGCAGAGTAATCAGAGATCAAATTGCCAACATCCGCTGGATCACTGAAAAACCAAGAGAGTTCCAGAAAACATCTGCTTCTGCTTTATTGATTATGCCAAAAAATTTGACTGTGTGGATCACAAAAAACTGGAAAATTCTTAAAGAGATGGGAATACCAGACCACCTGACCTGCCTCCTGAGAAATCTGTATGCAGGTCAAGAACCAACAGTTAGAAGTAGACATGAAATAACAGACTGGTTCCAAATCAGGAAAGGAATACATCAAGGCTGTGTATTGTCACCCTGTTTATTTAACTTATATGCAGAGTACGTCATACAAAATGCTGGACTGGGCAAAACACAAGCTGGAATCAAGATTGCTGGGAGAAATATCAATAACCTCAGATATGCAGATAACACCACCCCTATGGCAGAAAACGAAGAAGAACTAAAGATCCTCTTGATGAAAGTGAAAGAGGAGAGTGAAAAAGTTGGCTTAAAACTCAACATCCAGAAAACGAAGGTCATGGTTTCTGGTCCCATCACTTCATGGCAAATAGATGGGGAAACATTGGAAACAGTGACAGACTTTATCTTTTTGGACTCCAAAATCACTGCAGATGGTGATTGCAGCCATGAAATTAAAAGACATTTGCTGCTTGGAAGAAGAGCTATGACCAACCTAGACAGCATTTTATTTTTTTTTTATTTTTTTTTTAATATGCAATGTTTATGTTATTTACAAATATGTATAATATGTAATGCTTATATTTATTTTTATTTATTTTTTTTTATTATTGTTTTTGCCATACATTGTCATGATATCACCATGGGTTTACATATGCTTCCCCACCGGGTCCCCCCTCCCTCCTCCCTCCCCCCCGGGAAATCTCGCTGCACCAGTCCCGAGCATCAATCCTGGGCTGGCGATTGATAAGACACATGACAATTAACATGCTTCAATGCCCTTCTCCCATCTCATC
>ML663565.1:25301369-25345683 GCA_007570785.1 Antilocapra americana
GGAGAGAGTGTTCTCCCCGTCCTATTCCTCCGCCATCTTAGTTTCTCTCCCTAGACAGCATTTTAAAAAGCAGAGACATTACTTTGCCAACAAAGGTCTATCTAGTCAAAGCTATTTTTTTTTTCTAGTAGTGATATATGGATGTGAGAGTTAGATTATAAAGAAAGCTGAGCACCAAAGAATTGATGCTTTTGAACCGTCATGTTGGAGAAGATTCTTGAGACTCCTTTGGACAACAAGGAGATCTAACCAGTCCATCCTAAAGGAAATCAGTCCTGAATATTCATTGGAAGGACTGATGATGAAGCTGAAACTCCAATACTTTGGCCATCTGATGCAAATAACTGACTCCTTGGAAAAGACTCTGATGCTGGAAAAGATTGAAAGTGGGCAGAGATGGGGACAACAGAGGATGAGATGGTTGGATGGCATCATTGACTCAATGGACATGAGTTTGAGTAAGCTCTGGGAGTTGGTGATGGAAAGGGAAGCCTGGTGTGCTGCAGTCCATGGGGTCACAAAGAGTAGGACATGACTGAACGACTGAACTAAACTGAACTGAATGAAATAACACCGGATCACCCAGTAAGATAAAATATTCATAATATTTACTTTCTGATTAGTCTTTGTCAAAAATTTCAAGGGAAAACTCTAACTAAAATAATTCGTGTATTAGAACAATCAAGAAAAATGATACTTTTTAAAACCTTAATGTTCTTACAGGAATTGAACGAATTTTTACATTTTCAAAGTTATTATGATGACACGAAGACACGGGCACAGTGGATGCTTCAAGATGTTCTTTTTCTCTAAGTCTAATTATACAAGGTTGCTCTCAAATACAAAAAGGGGTCAGCAGAGGACACAGCTGACTAATAAATGTGCATGAGATTAAAGCAAGCGCTACAAACCAAATACTATTTTTGCAGCCTAATGATTTTTGAAAACTATTTGCTGGGTAATTATAATTAATCCAAAAGAAAATCTGGCATCCAGTGCTTTTAATTCAATTTATGAGTGATTAGGGCATTGAGAAGGTAAGATAATAACTCTTTTAATGGGGTGGATTTTAAGCACAAAATTACCTTTTGAATGCTTAAAGAAAAACATTTCAAGATTTAAAGAACCTTGCAGTGATTATTAAAACCTATGACAATCAGTTTCGATGCTCTAATAATCAAACAAAATAAAAGTTCTTTGTCCTACTTAGCTTTACCCTTTCAATTTTGGTCAGCCAACCCACCCACACTGTCACAACTTCGACCTCATCTTCATTACAAGCTCTGTAATCTCAAATCTTACTTTTTTCCTTTGACCACAAATTCCTGTCCTTTCCCTTTACCAATTCTTTCATATTACAGAATCTGATCATCAACCTCAGTATGATCCCTCATCCCCCTACTTATTTTTGTTATCCTCAACTCTTTATTTCACTTAATTCTACTTCTTCAACCTCTCTACCATAGACATGCATTTCCATCAAATTCTCACCATACTTTGCTTGAGAGCTGAGTAGAAGATGCAAAGAGAACATTCGGAGCCTTAATGGATAGAACAAATCTAACTGGCAAAAAGAAGTCATTATGATTATAAAACAAGGAGTAATGGACACAAGAGTAGCAAGGCAACATGAAATACTGGGATAGAAATGCTCCAGGACAGCATGACCAAAAAAGAGCAGAAAAAGCAGTTCAACAGGATAGAGATACGGGTGAATATAAGATCCCTGTGGCATATGTGTAAAGAGCAGAGCAGTTCAGTTGCTCTGTCGTGTCTGATTATTTGCGACCCCATGGACAGCAGCATTCCAGGCTTCCCTGTCCATCTCAACTCCTGGAGCTTGCTCAAACTCATGTCCATCAAGTCCGTGATGCCATCCAACCATCTCATCCTCTGTTGTCCTCTTCTCCTCCACCATTCAATATTTCCCAGCATCAGGGTCTTTTCCAAGAAGCAGGTTCTTCACATTGGGTGGCCAAAGTATTGGAGTTTCAGCTTCAGCATCAGTCCTTCCAATTAATATTCTGGACTTATTTCCTTTAGGATTGACTGGTTGGATCTCACTGTAGTCCAAAACTCTCAAGAGTCGTCTCCAACACCACAGTTCAAAAGCATCAATTCTTTGGTGCTCAGCTGTCTTTATAGTCTAACTCTCACATCCATACATGACTACTGGAAAAACCATAGCTTTGACTAGACAAACTTTATTGGCAAAGTAATGTCTCTGTTTTTTAGTATGCTGTCTAGGTTGGTCATACCTTTTCTTCAAAGGAGCAAGCTTCTTTTAATTTCATGGTTGTAGTCACCATCTGCAGTGATTCTGGAGTTAAAAATATAAAGTTTCCCCATCTATTTGCCATGAAATGATGAGACCAGATGCCATGATCTTAGTTTTCTGAATATTGAGTCTTAAGCCAACTTTTCCATTCTCTTCTTTCAGTTTCATCAAGAGGCTCTTTAGTTCTTCTTTGTTTTCTGCCATAAGGGTAGTGTCATCTGCATATCTGGGCTTATGGATATTTCTCCCAGCAATCTTGATTCTAGCTTGTGCTTCATCCAGCCCAGCATTTCGCATGATGTACTCTGCATAGAAGTTGAATAAGCAGGGTAACAATATACAGCCTTGACGTACTCCTTTCTCAATTTGGATCCAGTCTCTTGTTCCATGTCTAGTTCTAACTGTTGCTTCCTGACCTGCATACAGATTTCTCAGGAGGCAGGTCAGGTGGTCTGGTATTCCGATCTCTTTCAGAATTTTCCATAGTGTGTTGTTTTCCACACAGTCAAAGGCTTTGGTGTAGTCAATAATGCAGAAGCACATATTTTTCTGGAACTCTTGCTTTTTTGATGATCCAATAGATGTTGGCAATTTCAGCTCTGATTCCTCTGCCTTTTCTAAATCTAGCTTGAACACGAAGTTTACAGTTCATGTACTGCTGAAGCCTGGCTTGGAGAATTTTGAGCACTACTTTGCTAGCGTGTGAGATGTGCAAAGCTGGCTGCATTCAAATAACCAAGGATGGAAAAGATTCTATTATCCATACTGGGCCTCTTTCTATGCCTTTGAGTTCACTTGTTGGAAATTTTCAGCATAGCTTGTACATTTATCAGGTAGGCTGTGGTCTCCTGTGATCATTATTCTGATACTTATATCTTATCTAACAAGTTATTAGTTATTTATAACTCCAATAGCTATAAATAGTTATCAGATCACATTAATGGTGTGCATGCATGCATGCTAAGTTGCTTCAGTCATGTCCTACTCTTTGCAACCCTATGGACTGTAGCCCTCCAGGCTCCTCTGGCCATGGACTTCTCCAGGCAAGAATACTGGAGTGGATTGCTATGCCCTCCTCCAGGGGATCGTCTCAACCCAGGGGAAAAAGCTGTCTCTCATACATCTCCTGCACTGGCAGGCAGGATCTTTGCCACTAGCAATACCTGGGAAGCCCATGGATGGTGTCAGATTGGATCTTATTATATGTTTCAGGGAAAAACATCCCTGCAGCCATCTCTCCTCCTTAAAGATACACACTGTACAATGTTGAGAATATATGTATCACAGTAACAATTAAGACAAGGTATGACTGATGGGCTCAGACATGAACAGGGCCTCTCATTTTCTCTAAGTAGAAATAATATACACAACCAGTCAGGGCTACCTTCAGAGTGTGTGACTTGGGTTATCACAAAAGAGTCCCATGCCCTGCAGGGACCCAGCTTGCTTTAATGTTCTGTTGTTGCCTCTTCAAATTCCTAATAATTGTGTCTCTGAGCTTGTGTTTTGGTAGTGAAGACTGACTGGACAATGGAGCACGAATGTTATTTGAAAACATACCCACAGTGTACATGTCCATCACTCTTCCTGGTCACACCATTTGCAATACTGCATGACACACGATTCTGGGGGACATACGTGGAGTTCCATGAGACTCAAAGTTAGCACAAGATACCTGTGGTACAGCCACGGTTGAATAAGTAGGGTAGGCCAGTCCTGAAAGGTCACACTTAACTATTAGAACCAGAATTTGCTTCAAATGCAGACTGAAGGCAACGGCATTCTAAAATATGATCTAAGAACTACCATATCCTTTCATACTTGTGTTACTTCGTTGTATTAGCTAAACATTTGCACTGAAAATGATGATATGGGGGAAAAAAACAGAAAGATAGAGCAACCTGCAATGTAGTTCCTTTCACTTCCTTACTCAGAGAGTTGAAGATAGCACATTGATGCAATGTGTCCATATCAAAACCTAAAGTAAGAACAAATTTTGTGCAGCATTCCCATATGTATGAAATATGATTTGTATACATTTAGTGGTTTGAAGAAGTTAAATGTTGCTAAATTTGCATTAAAACTGGTGTTGTGTAATATAAAAAGGAACAGTAAAATTCAAGCTTATAATTAAAAAAAATTGTAACTTATAATGACATTAAATAACCAATACAAAATACAATGGCAAGTCAAGAGACTGTGGAAGAAAAAGCTTCATGTTCTGCTACTTTTAGAGATATTTTTCTTCCTTTTAAAATAGGAGGTCCTGCATTTTGACTTTGCACTGGATTCCACAAATTATGCAGCCAACCCTATAACCAGTTTTTAAAAAAAGAGAGGATTGAGCATGTTTAATTATGTGTGAAAGAGAAAAAAGGAAAAAGAATACAGCTAGAGTTATCCTTGGATTTAACCTTGCTTGATTATATATTTGGACATAGGAAGGTAGGATGCACACAATATGCTTATGTGGTCACAGAATTTTAATATACATGCTCAGAAAGTTTCCAATTTGGAGAGATGAAAGCCATGAGATGACACAACAGTTTTCCTCTGTTCCGTATCCAATTTCCCCTCCTCCCACTTTTGAGAGTAAAGTGAGTATTTCCCTGGTGGCTCAGATGGTAAAGAAACTGCCTGCGATGCAGGAGACCTGGTTTCGATGCCTAGGTTGGGAAGATCTCCTGGAGAAGAAAATGGCAACCCACTCGAGTATTCTGGCCTGGAGAATTCTTCCACAAAAGAGTCTGGGGGGGTCCATGGGGTCGCAAAGTGTTGGATACAACTGAATGACTAGCACTTCCACTTTCATTATAATTTGTAGAAATTTTAAGAGATTATTAATTATACTATTTAAAATAACATAATATAGGAAACCTAACCTTTTGTAAAAAATTTTCTAGCTAACATTATATTCCAATCTATAGGAGAAACACAGGGTTAGAGCGATTATGCAAAATAGCAGGGTTTTATTTCATTATTTTATTCTTTATTTCATTCATCTTCAGTATTGGCTATTGGCTTTTTCAGGTTTTCCCAGGTATGGATATTTATTGTAAATGATTGCTGTGCCACTTAATGGTTTTCTATGGTGCACGCTCTACTCATAAAGAAACTTGCCAGAGTTTAATCAATTATGTCATCCTCCATTCATCCCATCACTGTTGCTCAACATTTAAGCTAATCTTTATTCATTTGTTTTGACATCTCTTTCCTTTACTCAGCAAAGATGGAAATAAGTGCTTTTCAAACTGGGAACAAATTTTAATTTCTATCAGCTAAGGAAAAAATACAAAACACTGCAATTTCTACTATGTTTAGAAATGGGCAAAAACCTTTTTTTTTTTCAAGTTTAGTTCCTTAATGCAAGTAGGCCATATTTTTCTATTCAAATAGGGTAATTATTAGTGGAAATGATTAGCATTCGCATGCAAACTGTCCTTTTGAATCTCTCTTAGTTTTTTTCTCACACAAATCAGGTTGGTGCACCTGTGGAATCCTTAAAATATTGTAGCATTTCAACACTCTTCTCCTTGCTTCTAATGATTATATAGAAGCATTGGCTCATAGGTGCTCTGTTGAAGTGTGTTTGCTTCTGAAGTTACATATTATTTTTATAATCATGTCAAGGTATTTCATTTTCATTAAAAAAAAGTACTGACTTTGTTTATAGTTACATGTAACTTGTAAGTAACATGTCGTTACTTTTCTTTCCCTGGAGATCTTCAACATCACTAGTCAGATTTGGACTCAGGCTTAACTTTTGGAAGGTGACAAAGTAAATATTCTTCAAGAAACAATTTGGCGAGTTTTTCTTTTCCTTTTATTTCCTAGAAGATATAAGATAAATTTCTCATCTTTCTATGGTTCTATAAAACAGTATTTGTAATATATTTGTCATATTTATTTTAAGTATTATTATAAAGAATAATGCATCCTCCCTCAAAACTCTGAGTTTTTGGCAGGAGCCAGTAGGGTAGGATAAACAGAAATGATTTCTTGTTCATTAGGCATTCTTAGTACTTTGCAAGTTAATTTATATACTAAGCATTTAATAAATATTTGTTGAATACACAAAATGGTTGGATTTTAACCTAGATTTCCCCAGAGAGATCACATTCAGAGTTATAATCCAATTGTCACTGGTCTGCTCTATTCACTCGCCTAATGCAGGAAGTTCAGCTTCTTCTTGTACTGTGTGGTTTTACATGATGGTGACTAACATGGGCTCATAAACAATGCTGCTGTTGCCTGCCTGTAAAAATTATTTGAGATGAAAGCTACATGCTAGTGGGACGTTATGGATACCACTCACAGAGACAGTCATCTTGCTTAGGGCACTAATTTCCCAAAGCTAAACCTTGAAGCTCCCAAAGGAGCACTGGTTTCACTCCAGCCAATGCTGGTTAGGTTCCCTGCTGTTCTCCATGTAAAAATGAGGACTCTGTTCTCTCCAAATGAATGACTGACACTGTCGTCATTAACTCATGTATTCAATTAATAAATCCGTGGTGCATGTTTCCTATACTCTAAGTACTACTCAAGGCACTGGAGATCAAACAACATGTGAGATGGTAAAGGTAAAACAATGAACAAGATAACAAATGTACATATTATCATGGCATTTCAATATAAGTGAGACAAGCGATAATAAAAACTTGACAAGTCTATCATTTTAGTGTTAGAGCATAGCCTGTGTGCCGTATCTCAAATGCCTCATTTCTTTCCATCTGCATCACAAGTTGCCTTCATAGTTAGTGGCTCTGAAATCAGGATATCTATTACATTGATATGTAGATTTAATGTGGTGCATCCTTTCAAGTTATTTTCTGTGAAAATATGTTATTAATAGTGCTTGTGATGAAGAGTGGCTTCTTAGGATGAAGCAAATAATGCAATCCTTTCTGACACCACTTTTAAGTTCTGCCTGCTACACCTCCTATGGAGCATTGAAAGCTAGTTCATTCAACTGAGCTGAGAAGTAGATAGCACACTGATCACCGAGCGTCTTTCCCCTAAGATCCTATATTCAAATATTCTCCATAAAGACCCACCCCATCCCTCTCAATCAGATCATGAGATATATTATTTTTTATTTTCTTTAGACTATCGTGTTGGTTTTGCCATACATTGACATGAATCCGCCATGGGTATACATGTGTTCCCCTTCCAGAAGCCCCCTCCTACCTTCCTCCCGATTCCATCTCTCTGGGTCATCGTGGTGCACCAGCCCTGAGCACCCTGGATCTAGCCACTAGATCATGAGATATATTCTTAATAGGCCTGCATGACTTTGTCACTAGATAAATTCAGACATGTCTCAGATTTAACCACAGGCTCTACTTAATTTCCAACTGTAAAATGTTATAGCTTGAGTCTATCTCATCCAATCCTCTCCTTTTATAGCTAAGAAAAGCAAAGTCTCAGATGTTAGGTAAGATGTTCAAAGTCTACTCCAGTGTCAGGATTGGAGCCTATGAACTCTCAACTTGGAATCCATTTATCATTCCACAAGGCTATGCTACCACTACTTTAAATACTTTAAAAATTCTTTCACCTGGCCTCTAGACATTATTCTTCCTATTCCATGTGAAATCTTCAAAATAAAAGTATGCAAGAGCTTGAAACAAGCTTAGAAAAAAAATATCACCAGATACGTCCTCTGTAGTGGGCCTGTAGGATATACGAGAATGTGTAAGAAGCTGCTTAAACCCTTGAGAATCATGGGCTCAAGCTCAACTGAATAGCCAGGATCATACTTTATGATCATCTTCAAACAATGCTTGCTCAGGAAGAATATGTGAGTGTCACACTAATAATTTCTATTTAATAACTTAAAATGGTTGTCAGTTGCTGGTCCTACCTAGGTTGGATCCTATTAAACACAAAGGACATTATAAATTCTAGGTGATCTATTAGTATAGGCTCCATGTTTGATGATAAATAAGAAAAGATATATAAAATGCACTGCAGGGGACTTTATCTTACTCTTTCTCTAAAACTCATTTCCAGTCAGGAAGTGGTAAAGCTAACAAATTCTCCCTTTATGGAAAGGCCAAGAGTCATATCTATTTTTTCCTTCCTAATAGGCTACGTGCACCAAGGCATCAATGGGGAATGATGGTGGGAGATCTTGCTCAAATAAAAGATGATTTAATTTTCTGAGATTGCTATGAGAAAAAATTAAGTGAAACACTTCAGACTGTGATTTATATTTTAAAGGCATTGAATATAAATAATATTGTATTTTTATAAAAGGTAGGAGGATGACATATGCTTCATACTGAAAGGGTTTTAGAAGAACCCTTCACTCTTAACCACTCTTTAACCTTGATTTTAGAATCATGGGTCTCATTAAATATCACCCTAGTATTACATACATCATCAAACAAATATTTGATATGAAGCCTTGGAAAAGAAATCTATGTTTCCAGGCCATATTTGCTGAACTTGGGATTCTACTTAACAGTCCTCTTGAAGACATGGTAAGAGAATACATGTGAAGGGTATAGTAGCTAATTAAACAATGGGATATTATACATTTCTTTCCTAAAAATTAATATGCATATTAGCAAGCATCTTACTTTACTGTGTTAATGTTACTTGCTCAGTCATGTCCAGCTCTTTTGTGATCCTATGGACTGTAGCCGCCCGCCAGTCTCCTCTGTCCATGGAATTCTCCAGGCAGGAATACTAGAGTGGGCTGCCACTTCCTTCTACTTTACTAGAGCTTCCCTGTCAGTACCACAGGTTGGGTGTTTTAAAACGATAGAAATTCACTGTCTCACAGCTCTGAAGGCCAGACATCTAAAAGCATCAGGAAGCCATGATCCCCCTCAAGGGGTAGGGTAGGGTCTGTTACAAGCCTCTCTCCTAAGCTTCTGCGAGGGAGCTCCTTGGCTTGAGGCAGCATCACTCCAGTCCTCACAGTGTTATCACTGTGTGCACATCTGTGTCCAAAGCCCCCTTGCATAAGGACATAGTCATATTGGATTAGATGTCTTTCACACTCTAGGATGACCTTCTTCAATGTAACCGACATATGTAATAACCCTACTTCCAAATAGTCCATATTCTGAGGTCCTAGGGCTTAGGATATCAACAAATAAACTTTTAGGGAACACAATTCAATCAAACAGCACAATAAAATCTTTTGGAATACCAATAAAGAATAGCATTTTATTTTGATCATATTGAATTTTTTTTTTATTTTTTTTAAGACTATAACACTTTATTACTATATTCCTGTCAGCATCTTCCCTGGTGGCTCAAATGGTCAAGAATCTGCCTGTAATGTAGGAGACCCAGGTTCAATCCCTGGGTCAGGAAAATCTCCTGGGAAGGAAATGACCACCCACTCCATTATTCCTGCCTGGAGAATCCCATGGACAGAGGAGCTTGGTGGGTGGCTACCTTCCATAGGGTTGCAAAGAGTCAGACACAGCTGCACAACTAACTTTCACTTTCACTTTCTTAGCATCTTATAAAGCAGTATAAGGAAGAGGCAAAGAGAAGGTATGACATGTAAAAAATACCTGAATTTAAGGAAGTGCTGACTTGAGCGGAAAATGTAACTTGAGAAGGAAGCTGTGTAAATAGTTGCTGTAGAAGTGGAAAGACAGAAAAGTACAATGGATATAAAGGCAAGGAGAGAGTCAACAAAAAGAGGATATTCAGCTGGAATCCAGCCTGTATCAAGTGGCTTTTGCTACTAAAGACATCACCCCAGATCTCAGTGGCTTAAAACAGTAAACATGTATTTCTCACATGTAGAATTCAGCTGCTGTCTATACTGAATTTGGCAGACTCCTGCTTATTCACTCATGCACCTGTGGGTTGGCTTTGTTCTACGTGTCCGTCAGTCTCCTCCAGGGATTAGTAGGTTAGCCAAGATATCTTCTTTAGTTAGATGGCAGGGGTAAAGAAGGCAAGTGGAAATATCCAAGGCCTTTTGAGAACTGAACTTAGAAATGCACAGATCTGCTTCTGCCTCATTCTCTTGGCAAAAATAATCATATAATTGAGCCAGGATTAGGGCAAGAGAACATTCATCTTCACATTGACCATCCCACCCAAAAGCTAGAGGCCAAAGGAAATTTATGAGCTCTATCCTGCCACCCACAGATGTATCAGCTGCATGATCTTTACATTTTTCATTTACCTCTTCAACCTGGAATGCCTCCTTTCAGTAGCGATTATATGCTTTCTTGATGCCAAAGCTAACATCTATAGAATCTAAAAGCTGCCCAAAGGAATATCTGGGGTATAAGTTCATTTTTAACAGTGGTATAAATAAAGTGGATTTGAATGGGTACTGAGCTGCAATACATATAGGTACATATACATATCATGCAAACACTCAACACACACACTCATTCGGCACACTGACAGACTAAAGCTTTGACCTCTTCAATATAACCTCCCTCTTTATTCCCTGAGTCTACCTTTTTATTTTTTGGTACAGACATCATCTTTCACTTCTTCTTGTTGGACCATATTTTCTGATAAACAAGAAACAGTTCAATGAACTGAGATATAAAACCTGAGACTATCACTGAAGATATATATACAACCTTTCTGAATATATGGTCACATGTTATTTGCATAAAATTAGCTATGACATGGAAATGGAAAATTCAGTGCATAACAAATTAGGATAACTATGCATTCATCTAATATTTATTGAATGCCTATTGTATATCAAGAATTGTTTTAGCTCTGGAGAGAAACTTTATATCACTAAAATCATCTATTTCATAGGACTTTCTATCATATCACATTAAATGAGCTCTGAAACAAGAAAAATTCAATACATAATATATTTGATACTTGTTGCTTCATCTAAAATTCACTGAATGCCTATTATGTTTCATTCACTATTCTAGGCTCCAGAAATATTTCAGTAAATATCTCAGCTTACTTCTCAGTGGTAGTTACAGCAAAAAAACAAATACAAAAATAATTCCAGATTATTCTAAGTGCTATACAGAAAAGCTAAAGCAGGGTTAAAGTGTAGGTGCTATTTTATATGGATTTATCCAAGATGACTTCTATGACCAGGGACGCCTAAACAAAGGAAATATTAAACAGAAAGAGAGAAAGACAGGAGAACACTCCAAAAAAAGACTCTACTATCAGAGGTAATTGCAGATACAAAAGTCTTGTAGTGGCATTATGTTTGACATATTCAAGAATATAAAGAAGGAGGCTAGGGTGGCTTTCAAAGAGGTAGCCAGCATCCAGATGAGGTAGGGCATCCATTAGCAGCCTTGCCATGATTTGGGATTTCATTCTAAAGTGTTAGGAAAAGTCAATGGAGGGTTTTGAATAGGGGTTGTAGGAGGATAGTGAGTCATTATTTTTGTTATTAATATATGCTTTTACCCCGTCTACCCAAGTTCTACAATCTGGAACCAATCAATCTACCTCCCTGACTTAACATTATTTCATAAATCCTAATTCTCTAGGAAAAGATCCTGTCATCATTTCCCATTACTTCTGTCATTCCTTATCAAAATCCACTCATCTTTCAAGGCCTCCAAGGATAAATGCCACCTCCTTTACAAAGGAACATTTCTGATTGGAATAATTTCTCTACCCTCCATCTTTTTGTCTTTTTGATCTCTCCATGAGATTTTTACTTCCCTAGAAGCCCTATCATTCAACACAACTATCAGGTAATCAGTCAAATACTTGAAAAGGATTATAAAAATGTGGAATTGTTAACAAAGACATTCACATAATATTTTATAGTAAATTAAAAGATATAACTGCACACTCATGAATATTTTAGTGTAAGGTTAAGACCTTTTCCTTGAATGTGGATCTACAGATAATACTTTTAGGTAATTCTCTCTCCTAATGAATGCTCATAATGCGTTGTCTACTGATCTTAATTTTAGTTAATACTGAGCATCAACTTAAAGAAACCTATATATATATATTAATCTCAAGGTAAAAATCTTTGAATGTTTATTAGTTTTCTGTCTTTTAGCCTTTTCTTTGCTGCTCAAGGTACAGTCCACAAACCAACACCCTCATCATCATACCCTGGAATTCATTATGAATACAGAATCTCAGGATCTGTACCAGAATTAATTTAATATGAATCCATACTGCAACAAAATCTTCAAGTGATTCTTATAAAATTTGCATAAATAATGGTCTAAGCACTGCTCCAATTCAAATGCAATTTATAAAAAAAAACTGCCTTTATTAAACCTTTTAAAAATATTGAGCTTGTTTTTCCTAGACACAGTCTCTCTTGATTTCTCTTTTTTCCTGCGTTCATATTTATTGGTATATGAATCTGCAAAAAAGACTTAGCATAGCAGGTCTGAGGCTGTTTGTAGAAAGTCCTGCTTGCAAAGTTGGCCCTTGGCTGCTGCCAGGGAACCTGCCTAGGAAACAATTTTCTATATTGGTATTAAGTTGTCTTCAAACAGTCTGTGCCAATGATAGAGTTTATGGTGAACCCTTGTGCTCCTTCTGAGAGTCTGGACTTTTGGTGTATGATAAACAGAGGAGGTCTATATGACTGACTCTCAAAAGCCCTGAACTCCTATACTCATGTAGGCTTCTCTGATGGCTAACACTTCACATGGGTTGCCACACTAGTTGCCAGAGGAATTCAGTGTAGTTTGTGTGGTTCCCCTGGGAGAGGACTCTAGGAAATCCACACCAGTTCTCCTAACCCTGCACTGCACACCTTTTCCATTTGCTGATTCTGCTTCACGCCCTTCCCTGTAAAAATCTTATGTGTAATTACAACTATATAGGAAATCATTCTAGCAAATCACCCAGATTGGGAGCAATCTTGGTGACTCAAAACACAAAGTAATTCTAAATTAAATTACCACATTACTAAAACAAATAAAGCTGATTTTGGAACACATAATTTTTAGTAAGTATACAACCCAATTAGTGAGAGCGAAAGTGCACAAATACTCAAGAGTCACCAAGGGCAATTAGAACATTTCAGATATTAGTCAGCATATTTTCCGAGAGATGAGATGATATTAGTCAATTCTCCCAGGATATAAAGCTCTCCTTAAGGCAAGATCCAAGCTTAATAGGTTTATTTTCCTCCACAGAATATAACACTGTGCCCTCCACATAATAAGCTATCAGGAAGTATTTATTAAAATAAAATTAACCATTAAAATATTTGACTAAATTATATTTTAAGCAAGGTAAAAGAATCACTAAGCTTTTTTTTAAAAAAAAAGAATGTAAATGATGTATAGGTAAATCCTATTTGCCTATAAATACTTTAATAAAAGAAAAAAATACTATATTTCCAGTTTTTCATTATCAACTTGATATGAGAAGATGTCAGTAGTTTTTTCTCAACGTAAAGCAAAGTACTGTGCTTTTATGTTAGTAAATTTGGTCGTCTATTTCAGGTTTTATGGGTTCTATTCTAGATCACCACAGCCCTCTAGAAAATCACAGGGTGTTGCTGCTCCAAAACAAATCTGACATCCCTCAAAGCCATCATTCTTCTTAACCTGTCAACAGATTCAGTTCAATTTGTTGTATTGATATTAAACTTGAACTCTGAAAACTAAATACCCCAGGAAGCTATGATCCTTCCATGCTAGTTTGAAGGGCTCTGCCATTTAGACAAGTAAATGACTCCATTTAGAAACCATTATGAAAATCAAGAACAATTGTTAACATGTTGATTTATCATAATGTAGGTAAATTGCTTCATTTTGTGGCTAACATGATTTCTCACAGCCTTTGGTCACCCAGAGAAGTTAACTTAAAAAACATTAACTTAGAATGGTCTCTGATATACATGTGCTAAAAATCATCTCATTATCATTTTTTTCTGAATTAGAACCCTTTGAATACCTAGACATCTGGTACCAACCAGGCCTGTGTGATCATAATTTTATCTGAATCTTCAAAATTACTGGTAAACTTCAACTTGTATTGGGCTGACATAAGTAACCCTGTGAAATGGAATTCTATCAAGTACAATTTTCCACCTATTCTGATGCAGAATCTTTTGTACTCATCATATATAAAGGGTCACAAAATAAAGACATTTAGAACATTTATGGACAAGGGAAACTAACTATAAATTATAGGTTCTATTTTAGGTTGACTAAAGCTATATCTTTCTATAGAATTTTTCTCCTTGCCCTTAACCATAGATTTCACAAAAATCTTAGCATGCTAAAACAATTTAAAATATTTATAAGGGCAAAGAAAAGGGTTTCGTGTTATCCTAAGAAAAAAATAAGGTAGCTTTTACATGATCCACTTTTCACTTATAGGCTCAGTTTGGAAAAATTTAAAAATTCCATAATTTTTAAATTTAAATATTTTAAATCCACTGAGCACCATGAGCACCATTCAGCAATACATACACACACATCTATGTATACATGTCAATACATATTTTAAAAACCAGTCCAGTAGTTGATGCACATAGGAACTAAATAAACATCTCTTGAATAAAAAAAAATGAAAGCATTAACAGATAAAAGAGTGAATAGGTAAATTAGTGAGATTATTAGAGGGGTAGATCCTCACCTCTCTGAAACTACAAAATCTGCTATGAGAAAAAGAGGAGGCCTCTATGTATAGCACTTTTTGGCTTCTAACATATTGTTAAAATATTAATAACAACACAGATTGAGATTAGGGGAACAAAATATCATGTATATAGAAATTCTTTATGATGCATGATTTACCCCCTCAGTTCTTAATATCTAAATCAAATAAGAAGCTGACATATTATCACAGATGTTTATAATCATGGGTTTATTTACCAACCTCCATTAACAGTATTAAAAGTATTTGTAGAACATGTATGTGTATATCATAATTCCCAATTTCTTTTAAATGTGTTTTTCTAAATCCTTGTAAGGGTCTTGCTAATCACTAAACTCACTTTTAAAATCAGAAAATTGGAGATGAGGTAATTATATCACTTCCAAAAATTATATCACTTCCAAAAAGATTTAAATCAAGTAAGTAAAAATTCATGCAATAAAATAATTTGATGCAATAAAACCATAAAGTGTAATGCAATGGTGCTGGCTATTCTTTTGTGCCTTAAGTTTATTTTTAATTGGAGGATAATTGCTTTGCAATGTTATGTTGGTTTCTGCCATACATGAACATGAATCATAGGCATGCATATGGCCCCTGCCTCTTTAACCTCCCTTCCACTCCCTACCCCATCCCACATCTCTAGGTTGTCACAGAGCCCTGAATTGAGCTCTCTGCCTCAAGCAGCAAATTCCTACTGGCTATCTATTTTACATATGGTAATGTAAATGTTTCAGAGTTACTCTCTCAGTTCATCCTACCCTCTCCTTCCCCTGCTGAGTCCGCAAGTCTGTTGTCTGTTCTCTAGCATCTCTATTGCTGCCCCGCAAGTAGGTTCATCAGTATCATTTTTCTAGATTCCATGTATACGCCTAAATGTAAGACAAGAAATATTCAAACTCTTAGAGGAAAACACAATACTCTGACATAAATCACGGCAAGACCCTCTATGACCCACCTCTTAGAGTAATGGAAACAAATGGGACTTAATTAAAGGCATTGGCACAGCAAAGGGAACTATAAACAAGAGGAAAAGACAAACCTCAGAATGGTAAAATAAATAAATAAATAACTGCAAATGAAATAAATTACAGTGGTGAACTATTCTTATAGTCATCAATACTCTAGTGAAATAACAGATTCCAAATCTTAAATTTGGAATTTTTAAAAGTTTGGATTTTATTTCTATTGAGAAATTCAAAACAGAAACAAATGCACCATCCACCAATGTTACCAAATGGAAGTTCTTTTGTCAAAGAAGATGAAGCAAAATGCCAGTAGACTGTCTTTGAAAAATACAATTAAACCACAGGCCTAAACGTATGTAGAGAATAAGCTGTGTTTTGCTCTGATTTCTGAAGCCTGGGATCTGCACATAAAATATCAGCTTTGATTTATTTCCATTCATTGACTTCTTCAAATACCTGGTACCTAGTCTGATGTTTTCTTCCAAAATTAGTATTTTAATGTCCTTATATGCTTTATATGGGAGCTGTTTTCACCATAATAATTTTCTAGCAGAAGAGAAACATGTGATTCACTCTCTGCCTTGGGATCTTCCTTTATCACTTGTCTTCCCTTTCAGTATAAGCTATGTTTTAAAATATTCACTTTGGCGCCTGAATGGAAACCCTTGAGTATTTATTATATATATATATGAAGAGACTATATGAAAAAAATTATAAATAATTTTCATAAAAAGAAGGATTATTCCTCAAACTATGCTAGAAAACTGACTGGGAATTTAAAACATATACATTGAAAACTTGTATATGTTATATATCAAAATAAAATTGTATGTAGTATATAAGTGATATGATTGTAATATCAGTAATATTTGGATTCTTGGCAAAAAAGGAGGCCTACAATTTTGCAGGACTCAGGCCCTGAAACTAACAGGGTTGTCTCCTTCATTCTCACCTCTGCACTTCTTTGCATGTTGGCTTAATTTTCTCTTGCTACTAAGACATGTCTTCTGCCAGTCAAGGGCATGGCATCAACACATACTGGGCTTAAATGTGCACACCTTAGTGACAGAACTAAAAAGCTCTTCCTCCATCAAAAGTTAGGAATTTCCCAGTGAAGGGGTATGACTGACTGGGCTTGGGTTCATGGCCACTTCATGAACCACTGCCAAGTCTAGGTAGTAAGTTCCATGGAAAATACATCTGTTCCCATTTGGACCACAAATTAAAATTAAGGTGGAGTTATCAATACTTTGCCCAATAGAGGAGGAGATGCTGGAAATCAAAACAATGTAATTACAACATACATGTCCAGCATTATTTAGATTAACTGTTAGCAACAAAAATGTAAATTAAATTGCCCATGAACAAAAATTAAAATATAGTGTTAAAATATAAATGCTCATAGAACAAATGGATATAATCAAGTTATTTTACTTCTCTAAGTCTCCTTTTTTCCACTGCCAATTATGATTAATATTTTCTACTAAAAGGATTGTTCTGAAATTAAAATACAAAATAACTTTAAAATAACAAGGACTTAGTGAAAGTCGCTCGGTCGTGTCTGACTGTTTGCAACCCTAGGTACTGTATAGTCCATGGCATTCTCCAGTCCAGAATACTGGAGTGGGCAGCCGTTCCCTTCTCCTGAGGATCTTCCCAACCCAGGGATCAAACCCAGGTCTCCTGCATTGCAGACAGATTCTTTACTAGCTTCTAGCTTTACTAGAAGCCCAACAGGGCTTAACATCATATGAAATTCATGACTCATAATTTGTTCCTAACTGTTCAAAATTGAAATGGTCAGAATCTCTACTCCCTTTGAAAGAACTCTGCTAATATTCCATAAGTATTATTATCAAACAATATGCTTTGGGGTTATTATTTTTGTTAATAATAATACCATTTATCATTTTGATATTCCGAGTCATGCTGACATTTACATCTGTACAATATCAGCATAAATGAATACATGTATGATATATAGGTAATGCAAAGTGTTAATACAATGAATAAAAAAATCACACAAATATTACTGTCTATTACTAATGATATACATTTCTTCTACCAAAAGAAATACCATTTATTTTTATTTTCTTTCTTTTTATTTATTTATTTATTTTATTGTTTTTGCCATACAATGTCATGATATCACCATGGGTTTACATATGCTCCCCCTCCAGAACCCCCTCCCTTCTCCCCCCCCCCCCCCCCCCGGGAAATCTCACTGCACCAGCCCCGAGCATCAATCCTGGGCTGGCGATTGATTAGACATATGATAATTAACTTGTTTCAATGCCCTTCTCCCATATCATCCCACCCTTACCCTCATCCACAGAGTCCACGAGTCTATTCTATACATCTGCGTTCCTTTTGCTGTCTCGCATGTTGGGTTCTCGTTACCATCTTTCTAAATTCCATATATATGTGTTAATATACTGTATTGTTGTTTTTGCTTCTGGCTTACTTCACTCTGGATAATGGGCTCCAGTTTCGTCCATCTGAGTAGAACGGATTCAAATGAATTTTTTTTTTATATTCCATTGTGTATATGTACCACAGCTTTCTTATCCATTTGTCAGTTGATGGGCATCTAGGTTGCTTCCATGTCCTGGCTATTGTAAACAATGCAGCGATGAACATTGGGGTACACGTGGCTCTTTCAATTCTGGTTTCCTCGGTGTATATGCCCAGCAGTGGGATTGTTTGGTCATATGGCAGGACTATTTGCAGCTTTTTAAGGAACCTCCACACTGTTTTCCATAGTGGCTGTACTAGTTTGCATTCCCACCAACAGTGTAAGAGAGTTTCCTTTTCTCCACATCCTCTCCAGCATTTATTACTTGTAGATTTTTGGATGGCAGCCATTCTGACTGGTGTAAAGTGATACCTCATTGTGGTTTTGATTTGCATTTCTCTGATAATGAGTGATGTTGAACATCTTTTCATGTGTTTGTTTGCCATTTTTATGTCTTCTTTGGAGAACTGTCTGTTAAGTTCTTTGGCCCACTTTTTGATTGGGTCGTTTATTTTTCTAGAATGGAGCTGCAGGAGTTGCTTGTATATTTTTGAGATTAATTGTTTGTCCGTTGCTTCATTGGCTATTATTCTCTCCCATTCTGAAGGCTGTCTTTTCACCTTGCTTATAGTTTCCTTTGTTGTGCAAAAGCTTTTAATTTTAATTAGGTCCCATTTGTTTATTCGTGTTTTTATTTCCAATATTCTGGGAGGTGGGTCATGGAGTATCCCGCTTTGGGTTATGGCAGAGAGTGTTTTGCTATGTTATCCTCTAGGAGTTTTATAGTTTCTGGTCTTATGCTTAGATCTTTGATCCATTTTGAGTTTATCTTTGTGTATGGTGTTAGAAAGTGATCTAGTTTCATTCTTTTCCAAGTGGCTGTCCAGTTTTCCCAGCACCACTTGTTAAAGAGGTTGTCTTTTCTCCATTGTATATTCTTGCCTCCTTTGTCAAAGATAAGGTGTCCATAGATGCGTGGATTTATCTCTGGGCTTTCTATTCTGTTCCATTGATCTATATTTCTGTCTTTGTGCCAGTACCATACTGTCTTAATGACTGTGGATTTGTAGTATAGCCTAAAGTCAGGTAGGTTGATTCCGCAGAAATACCATTTAGAATGTTGCTTTTAGAAGTAGTCTACATTCATAGTTTCTCTCTAGAGGCTGTCACCTCAAAAAACCAATTGTATTTGAAATAATTATTCTGTGGCAATATTATGATCTTCATAAGCTGGGTGAGTGAAGATAAAGAACCTTGCCTTTCAGTCAATGAAACAAGCAAAATTTTCCACAATTCAATATTTCTGAAAGGAAGGACTCTATACAACTCAATTACATGAGTACAAAGTTGTGATGTGTTTGAACATTTATAAAACCTGTCTATATTTTCTGATTTTCTCTGCATTTCCTCAATTTACCTTTCACTGAAGGGTGTTTCATAGGATAACTTTCCTAAATTTAAATTAAGAAGACAATTTTTGTAAGTACATAATGACCAACCATGTACCAAGAACTTAACTGTCACCTCAAAGCCACACAAGCCCAAGAACCGATATGAGGATTATTACCAGTAAAAAATTCTTTTCATTGTTTGCTACCTCCATATACCAAAGTGCAGTCCCCTAGGGCCCTCAAGATTACTATCCATGAAGAGTTCTTCTTGAACAAATTTAGGAACTTTCTACCCATAATTTCTGTAGTTATACTGTAAATCCTTCATGTAGAGCTGTTCCCACTAGGTACTATTAACCTGTTTTGGACACAACTATTTTCTTTGTATGCCTAGAAGTCCAGTGATTATCAAATCTAGCTCAACTGCTGACTCTAATTCCAGTCACTCTTAGCCACAGTTATGACACCTCGTGGGCAGTATCAACGTTCTCAGGCACTATCTGTTCCAGAAATTGTGACAAAAAAGACAAAATTACAGAATGCGCATTAGTGTTACACACTGAGCCAAGTTCTAAAGCAATGCTTAGTAGCAGGTGTCACCACTCCAGCACCTACAACGCACTAGGCGCTCTGCTGAATCATCTCATACAAGGTTCATTATTTGAAAATTAAAATCTGAAGCTAAAATTATTGAATAAATTGTTCAGGATCACTCAGTAAGCAACAGTGCTGATTTCCCCATCTACATCTGACTCCAAAACACAGGTTCTAAACCATGCTTCTAAATGTTTATAGAGGTTTCATGGAAAATTTCTCTCAGCTTTTACTTAAAGCCCTTTCTTAACCCTTCGGATCTGGCAATGAATCTATGAGCTGCTGAACTGTGAGAAATCGAAATGAAACCACTGTGTTCTCTATGCAAAACCATTCTGTCTCAACAACTCTGACATTGTGTAACAGAGCTAAGCCTGTTGTATCTGATTTTCTTTTTGGAACAAGTTTCTTCCCAAGATGGAATTACTTTGCTCAATAGAGTGGGAGATGCTGGCAATTAAAACAATGCAATTACAACATACATGTTTAGCATTATTTATGTTAACTACTGGCAATAAAAATGTAAAACTAATTGCGTATAACAAAATTAAAATAAAGCATCAGGGAACTTTCCTTGGGGGGGGGGCAGTGGCTAAGACACCCCCATTGCAGGGGGGAATGAAATCGATCCCTGGCCAAGGAACTAGATCCCACCTAGGAGTGTTTCAGTGAATAACTCTTTCCTAAAGCTTAACTAAGAAGATAATTTTTGTGTACATAATGACCAACCATGTACCAATAACTTAACTGTAACCTCAAGCCACACGCCACAACAAAGACTGAAGATCCTGCATGGACCTATTGCAGACAAATGAATATATATTTTTAAAAATATAAAGCATTTAAATATAAATGCTCAAATGTTTAAGCTGCCTAAACATCTTATGTAAATAACTATCAGTTCTAAATCTTCCTGGAAGTATTTTAGCCCAGCAATAGAGAAAGTTGGTATCTATGTATCTTGTGTCATTTGACTTCGAGTAAAAATTCTCTAATTTCATAGCCTCAGCACTTCTGACTTGCCTAAAAATTACTGAAGACCTCAAAGAACTGTAATTTGTGAGTTATGTCAGTGTATATTTAATATATTAGGAATTTTTAAAGTATAATATCTTAAACAGGACCACAAATTCTTTTCTGTTCCTTCAAACAATAGAGTCTATTTCTCAACTTTGAAATTTTGCATGTATTTTGGCTTGCTTTGGTCAAAATAACAGAGCAGAAGCAACATTGTACGACTTCCAAGACTAAGTCTTAGGACTTCATAGCTTGTGCTTTTGCTTTTTTGGAGTTCTGAAATCACTATGCTCTGAGGAAACCACATCTAATTTACTGGGTTGGAGACTTCATGGAGAAAAATTGAGGTTCCGCAGCTTACAGGTAGACCTATGACTCAGAATATCCTGTACCTGTAGCCCAAACCTCAGCAGAATGCAGCTTCATTATTGAGCTCAGGGAAAACCAAGAAAAGAAACTCTCATTCATAACAAATAATATGGAGAAATAATAAATCACTGTTGTTTTGAACCATTGAATTTGGGGGGAATTTTAACACAGAAATAGACAACTGTTATGGAAATCTTATGCAGTTTTAGAGTAGTTTTGGGTCCCTAAAAATTACAGAATTTGAATCAAAAAGAAAATTAGATTCTAGTTAATGAAAGAAATATAATACTACTTTAAATGTAATTTACCCAAAGTGCTTTTTTCAGCTCAGTTCCATTTTTCCCTAAACCTCTGTTCTTTGGATATTTTTAAAATAAGAAGCAGCTTGATTTGAAAAGACAACCTACACAACGGGAAAGAATATTTGCAAATGTGACCAACAAGGGGGTAATTATCAAAATACACAAACAGCTCATACAGCACAATGTCAAAAAAACAAGCCAATCAAGAAATGGACAGAAGATCTTAGTACACAATTCTCCAAAGAAGACAGATGGCCAACATCTGAAAAAATTTTCAACATCACTAATTAGAGAAATGAATATAAAAACTGCAGTGGGATATCACTTCACTCCAGTCAGAATGACCATCATCAAAATGTCTACAGATTAAATAAACGCTGGAGAGGATGTAGGGGAAAAAGGAATACTCCAACACTGTTGGTGGGAATGTAAATTTGGTATAGGTGCTATGGAGAACAATATAGAGATTTCTTAAAATACTAAAAATAGAACTATCATATGATCCTGCAATTCCACTCCTGGGTATATATCTAGAGAAAACTATAAACTGAAAAGATATATGCATGCCAATGTTCACTGCAGCACTATTTACAATAGTCAAGACATGGAAGTAATCTACATGTCCATCAACAAAGGAATGGGTAAAGGAGATATGGTACATATATACAATGGGACATTACTCAGCCATTAAAAATGAATTAATGTTATTTGCAATAATATGGAAGGATCTAGAGAATATCAAGTGAGCCAAAGAGAAATATAAGATGTTGCTTATACATGGAATCTGAAAAAAGGTGAGGGGGATGAATTAACAAAACAGAAATAGATCCCACAGACATAGAAAACAAATTTATAGTTACCAAATGGAAAGATAGGGGGAGGTGGATAAATTAAATGGTTGAGATTAACATATATATACTACTATATATAAAATAGATAACCAACAAGGGCATATTGTATACCATGGGGAACTATACTCAATATTTTGTAATTACCTGCAAAGGAAAAGAATATGAAAAAGAATCTAAATCACTGAGCTGTACACCTGGAACAAAACATTGCAAATATAGTCTTAGTTCAGTTCAGCCATTCAATCATGTCCAACTCATTGTGACCCCATGGACTGTTTATCACCCACTCCCTGTCTGTTATCAACTTCTAGAGCTTGCTCAAACTCATGTCCATCAAGTTGGTGATACCATCCAACCATCTCTATATACAGAACATATATAATAAGGATATACTATACTTCAATTTTAAAAATTAATTAATCAATCAAACTCTATTTATTTACACAGTAGACTTTAGAGGGTTTAAAAAATCTCCCAAGACTTGATCTATTCCTTCAAATTCTGCATGTGTGCATGCATGCATATGTGCTCAATATTCAAAATTTTGGCAACTATTACTGATGATTCCAACAGTTGAATATATGTGCCAAGAGTTAGTATGATGATGCCCATGATTCTTAATGATTACAGTAATACATTTTTCAGTGTATTCTAGTTTTAAGTGAAATGTATAGAACCTATGACACTGAGACTTTGTAAGAATAGGTCTAAATTAAATAGAGGATTGAGACAATTATCTGCCTAGTCAATTACCAATCTCTATTATTAGGAAAAAGCAGAAGTTTGAGCTTTAAAATTTTCAGATTGGTTGTCTACATTGTGCCATCCAGCTTTCCATTATCCTTTTTATGGAAATATGATTCAACTCTGTTTGATACAGAATACCTGTACATCTATATCCATATAACAAAATGGAATGAAGCAGTTTCCTATTTAACTTGGTCTGATATCAGCAACTCTCTATTTCTCTTTAAAATATAGAAAAAGTTGCCTTCATTTGGTGCTTTGCTTTGAAAACATGCCACATTAGGCTGGTATTATATAAATTCAATTTAAAAACAAACATTTGAAGGGGTTAAGATTTCTTATGAATGATGATAAAGGAACTAGAAGCCACTAGAGAATAGTAGATAACATATATTGGAACATGACCAATCTCTAACCTGAGAAATACCTTTTAAGAGAGGAATAATAATGGCTATAGCATTGACTATCTGCTGTTATATTCTTAGAGCACAATATTGGCTTTGCCATTAATTCTTTTGACATTAACTCATTAACAAACTCATTAACTCTTGTGACAGTCACAGGAAGTAGATTTTTTTCCCCCCAGGAAAGAAATTATATACAGGATGAAAAGAGGAAAAAACTGAGAAATTTTCAGTTAACATGATTGATATAGAACATCAGAGAATAAAAATTAGAAGCCAAATGTAGCTTTTCTCTTGAATGATTTACAAAAGAATATAAACAGTCACTCATATGTCACCATGGCCCCATAATTTTCAAAATCCTTGATTACGCATTGGTGTTCACTCTAACTGAAGCACACTGTAGTACCAAAGCCCATGTCTTTCTAATGAAGTTTCAGTGACAAGCAATTTGTAGTTATCTATTCATTTATTGAGGGCTTCCCCTGTGGCTCAGAAGGTAAAGAATCTGCCTGCCATGCAGGAGACCTTGGTTCAATCCCTGGTCTGGGAAGATCCCCTGGAGAAGGGAATGGCTACCCACTCCAGTATTCTGGCCTGGAGAACTCCATAGACTGTATAGTCCATGGAGTCACAAAGAGTCGGACACGGCTGGGTGACTTTCATACTTGCATGTTGATTTATTGAAAGAAAGGAAAAATGTTCATCTTTACTTTCTAACATTTTTCACACCTGCGTCTTCTACCACAGATGAATTCACTTTCAAAGGTTATAAGAGAAAGGCCACAGTGACAGCGAAATCTGTAACTTTCATTCTCTTAGATCAGACCCTTTCTGGTTGCTATCAACGGCAACTATACATCTTGATTTAACTGAAGAAGCATAATTTATATCTGCTGTAGCAGAATAAATATTTATCACCTCCCCTTTCATTATCAAAAAAGTATTCAAGTTTGGATAATAACATAGAAGATTAACCAATGAATAGCTTTTCCCCTGGGACCCTATCTCTCATGAATATATGTCTCCTTTCAGAAATTCTCTTCAGTCTGAAAAAAGAGAGCAGGTCAGTAGTTCTGTGATTTTCCTCCACGCCTTCCTTCTTCCTTTTCTCTCAACCAATTATTCTATCCAGCTCTCCCTTGCTTATTTACCTTTCAAGGGAAGGTCAGCTATATCCTTGGTTTATAGCTTCTTGCCTTATAATGGAAACAGTATTATTTAGCAAGCAGGTGAAGATGAGCTCTTAAGCTAGAGTCAACATAGATAGAACTTTTTAAGACTTAGTTTTCTCACTTGTAAAAGGAAAATAGTAAACTATCTGTCTCATGAGTGTGAGTGTGAAGTCACTCAGTCATGTCTGACTCTTTGAGACCCAATGGACTGTAGCCCACCAGGCTCCTTTGTCCATGGAATTTTTCAGGCAAGAGTACTGGAGTGGGTTGTCATTTCCTTCTTCAGGAGATCTTCCAGAAAGTGGTAATAAACTTGTTTTAAAGCTAAATTATGAAAATGCATATACTCTGATTTATGTTACCAACCAAAGTGAACTTGAGAGGAGAGAAAAAGTATTTCTCCAGTATTAATTTTCTAGAAGTTAACCATTCTTTAAGTTCTTTTTCAGAATTATGATAAGTAAACTGTTAGTTTTAAAATAAACTTTTCAGATTTCTGAGAATTACAGAGTATAAGCATCAGAAGGGACCCTTAATGTTAGAAATGGGGGGAACAAAAGGATGAAAAGGGAAGAGAAAAGATGAAGGAAGGGCAAAAGAAAATAAGACGAAAAGAAAACAAGAACTATCATACCCAGACAAATAATAGGAATAAATCTCAAGCTGAAATCCTAATAATTGAATGATAAAAGCTTACAGGATAAATTCACTTTATTTTTTTCACATAAGAACTAAAAATAAACTTGAAAAAGACACACAGGGAAAATTCTCAAAGATTTATGGAAGGCTGACTGATATATAGTGGCCTCAAGGATCAATCAGGACAGTTCCTTCATTACATCTGAAGTTTTGCTTCATATTTTACACTCTGAGCATAATAAACTCTCTAAACATGTTTGTAGTCAAATGATATAAAATTGTCTTAGCTACAGGGAAGGTTAACAAAAAATGAACCAACAGAAAAATGCAGCAAAGTGGACTTCAACATTTTGATATAGCATTATTTAAAATTGATTTATTCAAATCACCAATATTTCATATATTTTAGTCAACAAATAGTTGATGCTCTAAATCAACTATATATAAGACAATTTATAAAAAATAGTCACTGTTACACAAAGTGTATAGAGCTAAGTTGAGAAGAAAGAACATTTATATAGAAAGATGTTTTAAAAAATAAGATGGGATTGGTCTTTCTGAACAATTTGGAGTTTTATCATGGGCTAGATTTATCCTCCTGTCTAAAACCACATGGAAAGCAACAAAAAATATTGGAAACTATTTTTAAAACATTAGACATAAAGTGACAAAAGGATAATATGATCTCTGAGAGGTGAGTAACAGACAAGGTGAGCCTCAGGACTGCCCCACATCCTCTCCTCAGAGTCATTCCAGACCCCTGACCCAGAGACAGTGATCCAGATGCAGCCCAACAGTGTCCCTCAATTGAGGAAATGGAGCTGAAAACCACGGGGACCACAGTGGCTAGAATTCACAGGGCAAAGGCTGGTTAGGAGAGAGTTGCAGAGAATAAATACCCCAGAGATCTGCAGAGGCCCCCGTTTTGAGTATTCCACAGAGTACTGAGCAGCGCATGTGTGTGAAGAAATTATTCAAAGTCCGGAAAGAACCACTCAATAGGATTAAGGAAACAGCATTCAGAGCACACACAGGAATAATGTGTATCCCTTTGCCAGAATGAAAATCTGTAACTCATAGGACACTGGAGAGTATACTCTGAAAGATCTTGCCTCAGTAACAGGGAATAAATAATTAGCCATACAATAAGGACTGTTCTGGTTCTACCTAATAAATCTTAGAGGCGAGACCCCAAAGTGTCAGTTTTCCAAGTAACTCAGTCGTATCCCAGAGGAAAGCTCAAGAATACTTTTAGGAATACAAACAATACCAATATCCAACAAGGCAGAATTTATAATATCTGTACCTAGGCAATATACTGAAGAGCAATAGAAAAACTATGTTGGTAAATGCATATTTTTTTTATTTTAAAAATTTACTTAAAAGAAAAAAACTGGACTTCTGCTTCCAAGAAGATTTAGTAGAAGTACTTTTGTTTAGCCCCTTGCTAAGTACAATTAACAACTCTGAATGTTATATTAAAAAAAATAGAAAATTCTTCAAAAGGCAGAGAAAAATCAGACTGGGTAGGGAAAAAGCAATCCAGGGAATGAGATGATGGTGTACACCCTGGGTTTTCTTTTCACCTTAACATCACAAACACAGAGTTGTAGAAGCCAGCAACCCACAGAAGGGATATTTATATAGCCGTCTAAAAAAGATGCACAACTTGAGAGTTGCAAGTTAATTTTATCTGGAGCAAAATGAGGACAGGTGCAGCCCAGGAGGCAGCACCTCAAATAGTGCTAAGAGACTGCTCCAAAAAAGCAGTGGGAGGAAAGTCAATATATAAGGTTTTGGAGAAGTGGGAGTTCAGTACCATTAAGCACTCATTTTGCAAAAAGTTTTTTATTAATCACCATGATCTGATGTTACCATGAAGGGATTTAGTGCTTCTCTAGATATGAGGAGATGAAAGGATTAAGATCATAAAATCTGTTCTAAAAAACATCCAATAATCCAAGAACTATCCCACCAGATTCAAGACCTGCCCCACCAATATCCAAGACCTGTCCTACCAGATTCCCTGGAACCAAGTGTCTCACTCCACCCTAAACTCCCTCAGGGGGTATTGAAGGTCAACAGCTACAGCAGCACAGGGTTCAACCTCCACAGAGGCAGATGGCAAATGCCCTTGTTGCAGTCTTGTCTGACTCTTTGTGACCCCATGAACTGTACAATCCATGGAATTCTCTGGGCCAGAATACTAGAGTGGGTAGCCTTTCCCTTCTCCAAGGAATCTTCCCAACCCAGGGATCAAACCCAGCTCTCCCTCATTGCAGGTGGATTCTTTACCAGCTGAGCCACCAGGCAGTGCTCTTGGCAAGTACCAATTTGTAGCTGACAATAGAAAATTGTTATTTTTGAAAAAGTAAGATCAGATTTATTTATCTGGCCAGTATGGCCCCAAAACACATGAAAAACGATCAGAATATAAGAAACAGTGATTTTTAATGACATTGGAAGTCAAATATCAAAGATATTTAAGTGTGATAATACACATACCTGTGTGTTGTAATCATAAGACAGAGAGAAGGGGCAGCCAAGTAAGAGAGAAAAGGGGTAGCCAAGTAAGACAGAAAAGTTTAGACAATTGCTGTTCTACTGCAGCCAAACATCAAACATGATGAAAAAAAAAAAAAAAACCAAAGTGTGGTCACCTATCACTGACTCCAGGAAAGGCTGAATGCAGTATTGGAATCTAGACTTTTAACCTGGCCAGGATGTAATGAGTCATCCCAGCCCCTTCTCACTGCCAGGGTGGTGTCACAATAAAACTAGGATTTTATCCTTTTTAGGTGGTAAAAAGCCTCCACCCAAAAGGGTGTCAATGAAAACTATCAGTGGAGCAGAAACAAGAGACTCTTGTCTCTCCAGCCAGGCTGATACCAATGGGGCTCCAGTGGGAGCTAGAACTACAACTTCCATGCAGCAATCATTAGGATACACTTCCTTTGGTGTCAAGAGGCTGTGTAGGGAACTTCAATTTAAGCCTCATCCTGCATAATGAGGTGATGCCCTCTTGCTGAATTCAGGTCAGCAGAGACAGCCAGTTAAAATGGAAGGCTTAAACAAGATCTAGATACTCATACAAAGCATTCAGATTCCAGCTGAAAATTATCTGTCATACCAAAACCCAGAAAAATTTCTACTTGAATGAAGAAAAGAAACACACACAAATCAAGAGATGCTAAGATTAATATGACAGATTATTTAGAGTTATATAACAAAGATTTAAAACAGCCATCATACAAATACTTAAATGAGAAAACAAAAGCATGCTTAAGCTGCTACTGCTAAGTCACTTCAGTCATATCTGACTCTGTGTGACCCCATAGACAGCAGCCCACCAGGCTCCACCGTCCCTGGGATTCTCCAGGCAAGAATACTGGAGTGGGTTGCCATTGCCTTCTCCAAACCATGCCTAAGAGCAAATGGAAAAAAAAAAAAAAAAAAACCAGAAATTCTCAACAAAAAATTAGAAGTATCATCAAGAAGGAGAAAAACATAGTAGAAAATAAAAAGATATGAACTGAAATTTTAGAACTGAAAAGTACAAAAACAAAACCCCAGTGGAGGGGATTATAAACAAAATAGAGAGGATAGAGTAAAGAATCAGTGATACTGAAGACAGAATAGAAATTTTCTAATGAACTACAGAGAAAATAATACATATACAGAACATCAAGGACCTGTTGAATTAGGACAAGAGATTTTACATTTGTGATATCAGGGTAACAGAGTAAAAAGTGGGCAGGACTGGAATAATATTCAAAGAAATAATGACAAAACTTTTCATGTTTGGAAAAAAAATAAATAAATAAGCCTAGAGATTCAAAAACCTGAACAAATTCCAAGAAGGATAAATCAAAAGAAACTCACATATAATCAAACTTGTAAAAAATAAAGAAAAAATTTTGAAGTAGTGAATGAGAAATGAGAAGTAAAGGGAATACTTCTAAACTCACTTTATGGGGCTAGCTTCACCCTGCTACCCAAGTCAGACAAAACTAAAGACTCCATAAAAAAATTGCAAGGTAATATCTCTGATGATAGATGCAAAAATTCTCAACAATAGCAAACTGAATTGAACAACACATCAAGCAGGTTATACACCATGGTAAAGTGGGATTTATGCAAAGTTAGTCTAACATGATCAAAAATTGATCAATGTAATACAATACATTAACAGAATGAAAAATAAAAAGCCACATGATCATCTCAATAGATGTGGGGGAAAGAATCTGTTAAACATCCATCCATGGACATGGAAGCAACCTAGATGTCCATCAACAGATGAATGGATAAGAAAGCTGTGGTACATATACACAATGGAATATTACTCAGCCATTAAAAAGAATACATTTGAATCAGTTCTACTGAGGTGGATGAAACTGAAGCCTATTATAAAGAGTGAAGTAAGCCAGAAGGAAAAGCAACAATACAGTATACTAACGCATATATATGGAATTTAGAAAGATGGCAATGATAACCCTGTATGCGCGACAGCAAAAGAGATGCAGATGTACAGAACAGTCTTTTGGACTCTATGGGAGAGGGCAAGGGTGGGATGATATGGGAGAACGGCACTGAAACATGTAAATTATCATATGTGGAATCAATCACCAGCCCAGGTTTGATACTTGATACAGGGTGCTCAGGGCTGGTGCACCAGGATAACCCAGAGAGAGGGAATCGGGAGGAAGGCAGGAGAGGGGTTCTGGAAGGGGAACACATGTATACCCATGGCGGATTCATGTCAATGTATGGCAAAACCAACACGATAATGTAAAGAAAATAAATAAATAAATAAATAAATAACTCCCCCAAAATAGGGGAAAGCAAATTTAATAAAAGTTTATTCCAATACAATAAAGGCCATTTTATGAAAAGCTCACAGCTAAAATCATAATCAGTGGGGAAAAACTGAAAGATTTGGTACAAGGCGAGGATGCCTATTCTTGACACTTCTATTCAAGAGAGTGCTGAAAGTCCCAGCAAGAGCAATCAGATAAGAAAAAGAAATAGAAAGCATCCAAATCAGAAAGAAAGCAAATTTTCTCCATTTGCAAATGACAAGATTCTGTATCTAGAAATCCTAAAGACCACAAAAAAAAAATCTGTTAGAAGAAACAAATTCAGTAAAGTTGCAGAATTCACAATCAACATGCACAAATCAATTGCATTCTTTTATACCAACAGTGACTATCCAAAACGGAACTCAAGAAAACTCATTTTAGGACAGTATCAAAGAGAATAAAATACTTAGGAATAAATTTAACCAAAGAGGTGAAAGATCTACACTGAAAAGTGTAAATCACTGATGAAAAAAGAAGTTCAGTGTCACTAGTCATCAGAGAAAAGCAATTCAAAACCACAGTAAGAAGATATAAACTCATGTCTGTCAGAATGGCTATTTTTTTTTTTTTTAAATCGAGTGTTGCCAAGGAAAAAGGGAACACTCATACACTGTTGTTGCGAATGTAAATTATTGAAGACATTATGAAAAACAGTACACAGGTGCTTTAATAAGATAAAAATAGAATGACCATATGGTCAAGCAACCTCTCTTCTGACTATACACCCAAAGGAAATTAATCAGTAATTTGAAAAGGTATCTGCATTTCCATGTTCAGTGCAGCATTATTTACAATAACAAAGATATGGAAACAACCTAAGTATCTGTTCTTAGATGAATAGATAAACAAAACATGGTATATATACTCAGACTTAAAAAATAAAATCTTGCTATTTGCAACAACATGAATGAACCTGGAAGATATTATCCTAAATGAAATAAGTCAGATGCAGGAAAGAAAGCATGATCACACTTATGTGTGAAATCTAAAAAAAAGTAAAAAACATAGAAGCCAAGGGGAGAATAGTTGTTACAACAGACAAGGAAGTGGGGGAAACAAGGAGATGTTGATCAAAGGGTACAAAATTGCAGTTATGCAGGATGAATAATTCCAGATATCTATATATCATACTACATGATTACTATAATTAATAATACTGTGCTGAATAATGGAAGTTGCTGAGAGTAGATTTTAAGTGCTCTCATTACACACACACACACAACACACACAAATGGTAGTTATATGATAAGAAGACACATTAATTAGCTTGACTGTAGTGATAATTTTACTGTGCATGTGTTCATCTACATCAAATTATAATATATAAACCTTAAATATATTCAATTTTATCTAAAAAATAAAATACAACACTTGAATAAGTTATTATTGGAAGATTTTTTAAAAGTATATTTGGGCAACTTGATTTCTGAAACTTCTCTTACAAAACCTATGAAAGCTGATATGTCTGAATAAAGTTCCTAACTGCAGATGTTGCAACTGTGAAATACTGGACTAAGAAGGTCATTATGAAGAAAACTCTAACACACCTTATTCATGATACTGACATGTATTATATTGATATATACTGATAATATTCTGGATTTTCTGAGCTAACTAAAATGTTATGAAAAGGTAACCATAATATTATGTTAATATAAGTGGTTTTAAAAGCTTCAAATAAAATATAGAAATTGTCAAACTGAATAAAAGAGAAAGCTCCAACCATAAGACATCCTCTTTTAATATAAAGACATATAGGTAACAGGTTTAAGAATGGATAAAGATATAACATGACAATAATAATCCAAATAAAGGAGTGTTTCAGCAGAGTCTCAGTGTTGATATCAGCCAAGTGGTGGTGGTTTAGTGGCTACGTCATATCCAACTCTTGAGACCCCATGGACTATGGGCTCCTCTGTCCATGGGATTTTCCAGGCAAGAATACTGGAGTGGGTTGCCATTTCCTTCTCCAATCAGCCAAGTAGATCAGAGCTAAGAATATCATCAGGGATGAAGAAAGTCACTTCATAATGACAGAGGAGTCAGTTAATCAAAAGAATATAACAATGTTCTTTATGCACTCAATAACACAATATTTATGCACGCAATACCAGAGCACTGAAAGGCAAGAAGCAAAAACCAGAAGAGCAAGGAGACAAAAATAAATCAGAATTACAGAGGGAGACATCAAAAATCCTCTCTCAATAAGTGATGGAACAAGTGGACAAAATATCTGTAAGAACACAAAATATTTTGTTTTTAGAAATATATTTGAAATTAAGAGATCAGTAACTTAAAATAATCATCTATTTATACTTCTCATTAATAGATAAATAGATTTGGTATTAAAAAATGATTGCTTCCTGGAAGAAAAGTTATGACCAAACTAGACGGCTTATTAAAAAGCAGAGATGTTACTTTGCCAGCAAAGGTCCATCTAGTCAAAGTTGTGGTTTTTCCAGTAGTCATGTATGGATGTGAGAGTTGGATGATGAAGAAAGCTGAGCACCAAAGAACTGATGCTTTTGAACTGTGGTGTTGGAGAAGACTCTTGAGAGTCCCTTGGACTGCAAGGAGATCCAAGCAGTTCATCCTAATGGAAATCAGTCCTGAATATTCATTGGAAGGACTGATGCTGAAGCTGAAATTCCAATACTTTGGCCACCGGATACAAAGAAATGACTCCTTGGAAAAGACTCTGATGCTGGGAAAGATTGAAGGCAGGAGGAGAAGGGGCCGACAGAGGATCTTAGATGGCTGGATGGCATTACTGACTCAATGGACATGAGCTTGAGTAAACTCTGGGAGATGGTGATGGACAGGGAGGCCTGGTGTGCTGTGGTTTACGGAGTCACAAGGAGTCAGACATGACTGAGTGACTGAACTGGAGTGTTACTCAGTAATAAAAAGGAAGCGGATTTGACCATTTACAATAATGTGCATGGATCTAGAGAATATTATGCTTAGTGAGCTAAGTCAGACAGAGAAAGACAAACAGTCTTTTGTGCTTTTGCTTGTTTCCTGTCTTCTGAAAACAGTGAACATCTGGCAATGCTAGGTACATTTTCCCCCAAGAAAATACCTTGGTTACTTTTTCAACTAAGGCAGTTATATTGGTCAATTCCACAGTAGCTGTTTGACTTTGTTAATTGAGCATCAATTGCCATCTACCATCATAAACAGTCACACTATTGTATTTCTTCCAGTAAAGAGAAAAAAAAAATATTTCTCATGAGCTTCACTCACTTAGATTCTCTGCTTTGGCCGTAGGGCATTTTACTTTAAAAGCCTGCTATATATACTGTCACTAAGACCTTAACTGATTAAAACTTTGGTTTTCCTTGGTCTTCTTAGGGTAATATACCTAATGGCAAGCTTATTAATCAGCCATCTGTAACCACGGGTTCCACATCTGTAGACACAATCAAATGCAGGACAAAAATATTCAGAACAAAAAATTGAAAAAGTTCCAAATATCAAAACTTGAATTTTCCATGCGTTTGTAAACAGTTATGTAGCATTTACCTTGTATTAAGTATTGCAAGTAACCCAGAGATGATTTAAAGTATGCCAGAAGATGAGCATAGTTTATAGGCAAATACATCTTTTTAAATAAGGGAGTTGAGGATTCACGGATCTGGTATTTGAGGAAGATCCTGGGACTAACCCCCACTGGATTCTAAGGGACAACTTAATATTTAAACTAGCATTCCCAAATGGGAAAGATGCAAACTAAACTGGCACCCTTGAAGGTATACTGATGTTGCTCCATAGGAGACCTATATTCTGCTTTGGGACTCAGAAGAAGCATCTCTTTCTTGACAAATGGAGCAAAAATAATACAAGCTTTCCCTTTGCCCCTCTGTGATATACAATGGAGTTAGCAGAAAATGTGGCTAGCAAGTAAAGAACAGGAAGTCAGTATTTGAAAAGATGGATTAGAGGGAAGAAAGTCATTCTAGGGAAACAAAAGACAGTCAATGCAAATTAGACTTTAAACAATGGCAAAAAAAATAATAAATGGTTACTGTGAAACATAATTTGGCTCCTGAGGTGACAATGACAAATCTGAGAGATACTTTTAAATATCAGTGCTTTGAAAAATAACTGAGACCAGAAAGCAGTAAGAGAACCCTTGATCAGAGTGGCATTTAACTCCTTTATTAAAAATAAGTCTAACATTTATATGAGCTAGGAACTATGCTGATCCTCAGAGAAATTCCCTTAGGTACAATTTCTTCATTATTCATGTGAAGAAACAGAGACCAAAAAGGGTAAAGAATACCTATGCCAATTTGTTGTTGTTCAGTTTCTAAGTCATGACCAACTTTTTGCAATCCCATGGACTGCAGCATGCCTGGCCTCTGTGCCCTTCACTATCTACCGGAGTTTGCTCTTATCCATCGAGTGGGTGATGCCATCCAACCATCTCACCCTCTGTCATCCCCTTCTCCTCCTGCCTTCAATCTTCCCCAGCATCAGGGTGTTTTCCAGTGAGTTGGCTCTTCACATCAGGTGGCCAAAGTACTGGAGCTTCAGTATTCGTCCTTTCAATGGATATTTAGGGTTGATTTTCTTTATTGACTGGTTTGATCTCCTTGCAGTCCAAGGGACTCTCAAGAATCTTCCTCAGCACAACTTAAAAGCATCATTTCTTCAGCACTCAGCCTTCTTCATGGTCCAGCTCTCACATCCATCCATATAGGACTACTGGAGAAACCATAGCTTTGACTACACAGACATTTGTCAGCAAACTGATGTCTCTGCTTTTTAATATGCTGTCTACATTTGTCATAACTTTTCTTCCAAGGAGCTAACATCTTTTAATTTCTTGGCTACAGTCACCATCAGCAGTGATTTTTGGAGCCTCAGAAAATAAAATCTGCCACTGTTTCCACTTTTCCCTGTCTATTTGCCATGAAGTAATGGAACAAGATGCCATGATCTTCATTTTTTGAGTGTTGAATTTTAAGCCAGCTTTTTCACTCTCCTCTTTCACTCTCATAAAGAGGCTCTTTAATTCCTCTTCATTTTCTGCCGTTAGAGTGGCAATGTGTGCCAATATGCAGATTCAAATCCCTATGATCCCAGAGCTCTGGGTCCTGTCCACTTCATAGCACATTTCTATTCCCTTCATGTCAAGGAACCAAACAGTGGAACAAGAATTCTAAAGTACACTGTTTACCTCTGCTGTGTGTATTTATTCATGTATAGATTGATACACAGCCATCAAGTCTTTATATTTGTTCTGTGGAAAGATTGATCTTCTCTTGGCAAATCCATTACAATGAACAGATTCCAGGATCAGTCTAAAAACAACCTTGAACAAGTAGATGCAAAGTTGTCAGATCAAGCTTGGAAACCAGGAATATTCAGATAACTCCATTTATTTATGGTGCTGTATCTGGAGACAGACATTGTTCATACTCTCAGATTCCCTCATTTGCTTCATTCTTCCTCTCCTACAAAGCCCACTGAACTCAGATGAAACATCACACTGAGGGTTATGTGTGGAGTTTAACAGCCCCACTGTTTTATGTGGAGCACAGGCACTACAACTACGGATCCTGTGCTGTAAAACCCAGGAGCAGCAACTCCTGAGCCCTCGCACCCTAGAGCCCGTGGCTCCTCAACAAGAGAAGCCACAGCAATAGAAGCCCCTACACCACAACTAGAGAGGAACCCCTTCTCATCACAACTAGACACAGGTCCACACAGCTATGAAGACCCAGCACAGTCAACAATATAAAATAAAAGTATAAAACCCCACATTTTTCCCATACTTTAATTGCCTGTCAGCATCTTCCATCTATTCCTAAGTTTCCAAAAGTTCTGCAGGTCTTGAATACAGTATTTTCTTTCTCAGATGCCACTGGACCTTCTTTTCATAATTCTGAGGTAAGTCACTGAATCACTGAGTATAGTTAAAATCCCCAATGCTCCCTTAGTATCCACGAATCCCCCAAATGTTTGAAATATCCGTGATTGGTAGGTCAATTTCAATTAGTGAGGGTAATATACTTTTAAGAATTGGTGCTCAACAAATGTTTAAGTACTATCAACACTATATTTCATGAAAGTATGGAATAATTCATACCTAAATCTACAGACATCATAAATCTATATGCTATTAGGAAACTAGCACCTATAACAGCTTTGCTCTGTTTTAGTATCTTACTATGTCATTTAAGTAAATAACACTTTAAAAATTCACATCTCAAAATTAAAACTAATAAAATTTAGATTAATAAATTATAAGAGATAATGTTTTCTTGGTAGTGGAGGTTTTTGCTTCCTTAGTTATACTCACTAGCCATTGGGTATCTGCTAAAAATCACTTCAGTGCAACACTGGCTTCTGGATCCCTACTAAAGAGTTCAAAGCATCTTAAATTCAGGGTATGATGTCTTCACTCACATTAATGCAACTCTGTTTTATCTGATTCTTTTTCGTGCATCATGATTAATGGAGATTTTATTGCTAAACTGAAACTTTTTCATAACAAAAAATTAGAAAATCTTTGTAACATAACAAAAATGAAAACAGAATTTACCAGAAATTGTTGTAGGCAGCTGAAAGTTGCTCGATGCAACTAAATACAACATGGAATCATTAATAAGGTATGGAAACAAATAATGGACACTAGCATAGAATTTTTATAGAATTTGACCAAGTTCTCTACTTTAGTTAATAATACTGTATCACATGTGAATTTCTTGTTTTTTTTTTTTCAAACAACAGAGCATTTCTTTATATTCTCAGAATTGGATTAGAAGTTTCAAGGCTTATTTTTTTCATAAATCTGTAAGATAATAAACTTTCTAGACGTTAAGCAGCAATGCTACATGCCAAAATACATGGAACTATATCAATGTTTTGAGTGAATATAAATTAGAAATCTAGCATTCTATTTATACTAAGTCAAATGAGTGGAATCAAAATGCCATAAATTTTTTAGTTAGGCAACAATTCATAAATTTTGTAAAAAAATTACAGGTAGTCTATATGTATTATTTTCTATAATATATATATTATATATCCTCTATATGTACACAAAAGCCTTTCTACTACGCTTGATAAAACTTTGAGAAAAAACAACAAAAAAGAGACAAATTGGAAAAAATAAACTCAATGAAATGGGAACACTGAATATGAAATAGAAAAAGTGAAACTAACTAGATTAAAGTGAAAGATCATCATATAGTCATAGAGCACAGTTGTTTTTAAACATGGCTGTTCATCAGAAACACATTTGGAACTTTGGAGAGAAAAAGGAATATCCGGGCACTTGTATTTTTCAAAAACTTCCAAGATAATTCTGATATGTGCATCTGTGTTTTAAAAAGTGATTACAGGCTTTTCTATTAAATTGTGTTTCAATGATATAAAATTCTATTATTTTCTGTAGAACAATCATGATACAATCAGTTCAGTTCAGTTGCTCAGTCATGTCCAACACTTTGGACCCCATGAACTGCAGCACACCAGGCCTCCCTGTCCATCACTAACTCCCAGAGTCTACCCAAACCCATGTCCATCAAGTCGGTGATGCCATCCAGCCATTTCATCCTCTGTCTTCCCCTTCTCCTCCTGCCCTCAATCCTTCCCAGCATTAGGATCTTTTCCAGTGAGTGAACACTTCGCATGAGGTGGCCAAAGTATTGGAGTTTCAGCTTCAACATCAGTCCTTCCAATGAACACCCAGGACTGATCTCCTTTAGGATGCACTGGTTGGATCTCCTTGCAGTCCAAGGGACTCTCAAGAGTCTTCTCCAACACCACAGTTCAAAACCATCAGTTCTTTGGTGCTCAGCTTTCTTCACCATCCAACTCTCACATCCATACATGACTACTGGAAAAACCATAGCTTTGATGAGATGGACCTTTGCTGGCAAAGAAATGTCACTGCTTTGAAATATGCTATCTAGGTTGGTCATAACTTTCCTTCCAAGGAATAAGTGTCTTTTAATTTCATGGCTGCAATCACCAGCTACAGTGATTTTGGAGCCCAGAAAAATAATGTCTGACACTGTTTCCACTGTTTCCCCATCTATTTCCCATGAAGTGATGGGACCAGATGCCATGATCTTTGTTTTCTGAATGTTTAGCTTTAAGCCAACTTTTTCACTCTCCTCTTTCACTTTCAGTAAGATGCTTTTTAGTTCCTCTTCACTTTCTGCCATAAGGGAGGTGTTGTTTGCATATCTGAAGTTATTGATATTTCTCTGGCAATCTTGATTCCAGCTTGTGCTTCTTCCAGCCCAGTATTTCTCATGATGTACTCTGCATATAAGTTAAATAAGCAGGGTGACTATATATAGCCTGATGTACTCCTCTTCCTATTTGGAACCAGTCTGCTGTTCCATGTCCAGTTCTAACTGTTGCTTCCTGACCTGCATACAGGTTTCTCAAGAGACAGGTCAGATGGTCTGGTATTTCCATCTCCTTCAGAATTTTCCACAGTTTATTGTGATCCACACATTCAAAGGCTTTGGCACACTCAATAAAGCAGAATAAATGTTTTTCTGGAACTCCCTTGCTTTTTGAAATTGCCAGTGGATGCTGGCAGTTTGATCTCTGGTTCCTCTGCCTTTCCTAAAACAGCTTGAATATCTCGAAGTTCATGGTTCACATATTGCTGTGTGGCTTGGAAAATTTTGAGCATTACTTTACTAGCGTGTGACATGAGTGAAATTGTGTGGTAGTTCAAGTATCCCTTGGCCTTGCCTTTCTTAGAGATTGGAATGAAAACTGACCTTTTCCAGTCCTGTTGCCACTGTGTTTCCCTTATGTGCTGGCATATTGAGTGCAGCACTTTCACAGCATTATCTTTTAGGATTTGAAATAGCTCAACTGGAATTCCATTACCTCCACTACCTTTGGTAATAGTGATGCTTTCTAAGGCCTACTTGACTTCACTTCCCAGGATGTCTGGCTCTAGGTGAGTGATCACACCATTGTGATTATCTGGGTCATGAAGATCTTTTTTGTATAGTTCTTCCGTGTATTCTTGCCACCTCTTCTTAATATCTTCTGCTTCTGTTAGGTCCTTACCATTTCTGTCCTTTATGAGCTCATCTTTGCATAAAATGTTCCCTTGGTATCTCTCATTTTCTTGAAGAGATCTCTAGTTTTTCCCCTTCTGTTGCTTTCCTCTATTTCTTTGCATTGATAGCCTAGGAAGGCTTTCTTATCTCTCCTTCCTATTCTTTGAAACTCTCCATTCAAATGGGAATAACTTTCCTTTTCTTCTTTGCTTTGTGCTTCTCTTCTTTTCACAGCTATTTGTAAGGCCTCCTCAGACAGCCATTTTGATTTTTTTGCATTTCTTTTCCATGGGGATCTTCTTGATGCCTGTCTCCTGTACAATGTCACAAACCTTCGTCCACAGTTCATCAGGCACTCTGTCTATCAGATCTAGTCTCTTAAATCTATTTCTCACTTCCACTGTATAATCATAAGGGATTTGATTTAGTCATACCTGAATGGTCTAGTGGTTTTCCCTACTTTCTTCAGTTTAAGTCTGAATTTGACAATAAAGAGTTCATGATCTGAGCCACAGTCAGCTCCTGGTCTTCTTGTTTTTGCTGACTGTATAGAGCTTCTCCATCTTTGGCTGCAAAGAATATAATCAAACTGATTTCAGTGTTGACCGTCTGGTGATGTCCATGTGTAGAGTCTTCTCTCGTGTTGTTGGAAGAGGGTATTTGCTATCACCAGTGCATTCTCTTGGCAGAACTCTATTAGCCTTTACCCTGCTTCATTCTGTACTGCAAGGCCAAATTTGTCTGTTACTCCAGGTGTTTCCTGACTTCCTACTTTTGCATTCCAGTCCCCTTTAATGAAAAGGACATCTTTTTTGGGTGTTAATTCTAAAAGGTCTTGTAGGTCTTCATAGAACTGTTCAACTTCAGCATCTTCAGCATTACTGGTTGGGGCATAGGCTTGGATTACCATGATATTGAATAGTTTGCCTTGGAAACAAACCGAGATTATTCTATTTCTGAGACTGTACCCAAGTACTGTGTTTCAGACTCTTGTTGACTGTAATGGCTACTCCATTTCTTCTAAGGGATTCCTGCCCACAGTAGTAGATATAATGGCCATCTGAGTTAAATTCACCCATTCCAGTCCATCTTAGTTCACTGATTCCTAGAATGTCGACATTCACTCTTGCCATCTCCTGTTTGACACTTCCAATTTGCCTTGATTCATGGACCTAACATTCCAGTTTCCTATGTAATATTGCTCTTTACAGCATCGGACCTTGCTTCTATCACCAGTGATATCCACAACTGGGTATTGTTTTTGCTTTGGCTCTATCCCTCTCTCCACTGATCTCCAGTAGCATGTTGGGCACCTACCGACCTGGGGAGTTCACCTTTCAGTGTCCTATCTTTTTGCCTTTTCATACTGTTCATGGGGTTCTCAAGGCAAGAATACTGAAGTGGTTTGCCATTCCCTTCTCCAGTGGATCGCTTTCTATCAGTCCTCTCCACCATGACCCTTCCATCTTGGGTTGCCCCTCATGGCATGGCTTAGTTTCACTGAGTTAGACAAGGCTGTGTTCCATGTGATCAGATTCACTTGTTTTCTTCGATTATGGTTTCAGTGTCTGTCCTCTGATGCCCTCTCACAATACCTACTGTCTTACTTGGGTTTCTCCTACCTTGGACGTGGGGTATCTCTTCACAGCTGCTCCAGCAAAGCACAGCTGCTGCTCCTTACCTTGGATGAGGGGTGTCTCCTCATGGCCGCCCCTCCTGACCTTGAATGAGGAGTAGCTCCTCTCGGCCCTCCTGTGCCTGCGCAGCCTCCACTCCTTGGATGTGGGGTTGCTCCTCTTGGCTGCATGATACAATGGTATTAAGCAAATAATAGTTACATAATCACAATAATAAGAGATGTTTATCAGTTTTCACAATCAATAGCAGGACAAAAATAACAGATAATAACTATTGCAAGACATAATGGAAACATGATTAACCTAATGAAACAACATAATTACATACACTTCACTTTGGGGGTTAAGTACAGTGATATAAGTGCATAAACTGCAAATTTTCAATGTGTTTCCTCACCCCCTTGATTTCAAACAATGCAGTATCCCTAGAGTTCTCTCCAAATTTATTAAATTTATTCAACTCTGTCCTATATTTCCTCTGGGAAAGAGAAGTCATTTCTTCTGGCTTGGAGTTTCTTCCATAGATTTTCCTGCCACTCTGAACCTATTAAGGAGGCTTCCAAAATCAGTTTGTAAGCTTTTGCAGGAGGAATATTCCAGGTACCATTCAGGATGAGAGTGAATTAAGGGATACTGACTCATCTATTTGTTTTGCTTCTCTTGCATTAGTACACAGAATGTGGAAAGAAAGGGCATCCACTTATTGGATGTCTTCCTGCTGCTGACAGAGTTGAACCAGCACTTAAAAAATAATCTTGGAATTCACTGCAATCAGGAGTGTCTGTACGTCTGAACTCTTTCCAAGTTCGGGCATGTAAGTGTGGCAGTAACTACCTACTGAATGCTGCTATTATCCAGTAAGTAAATTCCAATGAAATGATACCATTACCTAGATATGAATGGGTTCCAGAATCTCAGAATAAAGAGAGAAGGAGAAAGAAAAACAAAATCAAGTACAAATCTAGAGATGTCACTTATGCTTTTGAAAGAACTAATACTGCTTCCTGAGGCCACAGGGTTTTTTCCCTTCACTGTCCTGCTTTACTGCTTGGTTTCGTGATCAAGATGGTATATTTCAAGTATCTCCCCTGGGCTATCTGAAAACATGTAATACTACTATTGGAAACCACATATGCTTTGATATATTCTCACTGGCAGTAGTAGGTTTAGATCCTGGCCAGTGTCATTTCCACGTGCTGTTCTAGTGAATTTTTCCTTTTTAACATCCTCTCAACTTGCCTTCCACTTCTGCCTCCTTTCCTTCTTTGATCAGCTTTAATAATTAAGAAAAAATTTGTGGGGTGGGTGGGCAATCATATTCTACTTAGAACAATTTATATTTGGAGAAACTTGGGCTTGGAACTGATCCAGAAAACATTTGAACGCATATCCATAATTTACAGAATTTTTTTAAGTAGTAAAGATATATTTCCCCTGTCATTGAGAAGTAATTTAGCAATTAGCTAGAACAGCCCTCCAGCTCTCTACTCACCAAAATGTCCACTTGAAGGCATTTACACATTCCGCCACTATCACTGACTTGCTTGCTTTTTTGTTGTTATTTGTTTTGGTTTGGACTAGCACTCAATTAGAGTTTTCTAACTCGGTCATTTCTGTATCTAGCAACAACTCAGGAAAATGTGTTGGGTCATAGTTTAAAAGGTCACTGACCTGATGCTAGGGTACTATTTCCTGAACACGATCCCAGCTTTTAGTTATGGCATCTTCCTATAAAAGTGGAAATAAGTATCCTGACGCCAAGAGGCATTCTTCAGTTTAACAATTATTAATATTTTCTGATTCCTTCAAATTACCTTTCAGGCTCTCTTTCCTTTTTTAAAGGATGCATGAGGGGGGAAAAATCACTTTTTATTGGACCCCCAACTAACTTCCTACAACCTTTCTTTATTTTAATAAGCTAGCACACAAGGTAAGATAATTGCATAGAAACTACTCCCTTTGGTACAGTCTTCCTAAGTAACTGTGTCTAATATGATTTTTTTTTTCATGTTAAAGAGAAGTATTGATTTTTTTTATTTTTTTTTTATTATTGTTTTTGCCATACATTGTCATGATATCACCATGGGTTTACATATGCTTCCCCTCCGGGTCCCCCCTCCCTCCTCCCTCCCCCCCGGGAAATCTCGCTGCACCAGACCCGAGCATCAATCCTGGGCTGGCGATTGATTAGACACATGACAATTAACATGCTTCAATGCCCTTCTCCCATATCATCCCACCCTTACCCTCATCCACAAAGTCTACAAGTCTATTCTATACATCTGCGTTCCTTTTGTTGTCTCCCAGTTTGGGTTCTCATTACTGTCTTTCTAAATTCCATATATATGTGTTAATATACTGTATTGTTGTTTTTGCTTCTGGCTTACTTCACTCTGGATAATGGGCTCCAGTTGCATCCATCTGAGTAGAATTGGTTCAAATGAATTTTTTTTTAATGCTGAGTAATATTCCATTGTGTATATATACCACAGCTTTCTTATCCATTCGTCAGTTGATGGGCATCTAGGTTGCTTCCATGTCCTGGCTATTGTAAACAATGCAGCGATGAACATTGGGGTGCACGTGGCTCTTTCAATTCTGGTTTCCTCGGTGTATATGCCCAGCAGTGGGATTGCCGGGTCATATGGCAGGTCTATTTGCAGCTTTTTAAGGAACCTCCACACTGTTTTCCATAGTGGCTGTACTAGTTTGCATTCCCACCAACAGTGTAAGAGGGTTCCCTTTTCTCCACATCCTCTCCAGCATTTATTGCTTGTAGACTTTTGGATGGCAGCCATTCTGACTGGTGTAAAGTGGTACCTCATTGTAGTTTTGATTTGCATTTCTCTGATAATGAGTGATGTTGAGCATCTTTTCATGTGTTTGTTAGCCATTTTTATATCTTCTTTGGAGAAATGTCTGTTAAGTTCTTTGGCCCACTTTTTAATTGGGTT
>ML663565.1:25350683-25384297 GCA_007570785.1 Antilocapra americana
TTTGGAGTTTGCTCGGCCTTTAAAAGTTCTTTTGGTATATTTATTGGAGAGAGAGTGTTCTCCCCGTCCTATTCCTCCGCCATCTTAGTTTCGCCCCTGTGTCTAATATGATTTTAATGATGTTTTCAACAACCCATAGATCCTGCTCACAGTTGGTCATTGTTCCTATCACCAGAAATGTGAATATCAGGTTGATCTTCATCCCTATGCATTTTTCTTATATAAACCTGGTGTAAAAAAGGAGAGATATATTTAATTCGAGCTTAGAGGTACTGTTATACCTGTGAAGTAATCCACGACTTTCTACATCATGGTGGGCAAATGTGTAAATCACCTAAGAAGATGGGAAGACAGACCAAAAGAGTCAGGACTGACAGGTTTTATCTGGTTCATGGCAAGGTTATATCTGTGTTTCAGATAACAGGGCTCCACCAAATTAAAGGGGATGGTGCTCACTTGGTTCAAAGACTTCCCAGCCAACTTTGCAGTTACAACAAGGCTTTCAAGTCACATCACTGTTGCAGGTGGATTTGCTTTCTCCCCATGTTTTCTAAGTAGAATATAAGGTAGAATTTAGTATCAAATCATCATTCCTCTGGGATAATGGATTATCACAAGCCCTGAGATCTCTGAAAGGCCATCCATGTTCATTACCCGCTACCACCTACGCTGTGGTACTTCATTTTGATAATGGAGTTCCAATCATCTTTACCCAGTTGTTACAGGAGAATTGCTACCACCATAATGATTGTTGATTCTCATTCTCACTAAATGAGACCTACATGCCGTTGTCAGGTCCCTACTCACCTGCAGTGCAGGACACCCTGGTTTGATCCCTGGGTCAGAAAGATCCCTTGGAGGAGGAAATGCAACCCACTTCACTTTTCTGAACAAGAAAATCCCATGGACAGAGGAACCTGGCAGGCTACAGTCCATGGGATTGCAAACAGTCAGACATGACTGAGCACAGAACACAGCATACTCTGATGTCAACAAGTCTGCCTCTGAACCCTGACCCAGGGCAGTAACAGTGTCACCTGAAGAAAACCTCAGATGATCTCTGTTAGTCTACCTGGATTATAGGTATCACCAGTATATATATATATATATATATATATATGTAGGTGTGATGGCTACTTTCATGTGTCAACTTGACTAAGGTGTGCCCAGATAATTGGTAAAATATTATTTCTGGGTGTGTCTGTGGGGGTCCTTTTAGAATAGATTAGCATTTGAATTGGTCAACTGAATAAAGAAGATCATCCTTACAAATTTCGGTGGGCATCATTCTATTCATGAAGGACCTGAACAGGAGGGGAGAAAAAAAAAAAAAAAGAACAGTTGAAGGATGAATTTGCTTCCTGCCTGAACTGGGACATCATCATTTTCTGTCTTTAGACTTGGCACTCTGGGTTTTCAGGCTTTTAAATTTGGACTAGAATTATAACCACAGACTTTCACCCGCCTCAAGCTAGGAGTGGGCAGATCTTGATTTTCTCAGCCTTCATAATCGCATTGTAACTTTAATATAAACGTATTTCTATAAATATCCCTACTCTGGCCTGTTGAAATCTACCAATTGCGTCATTACTGAATGCAGGGTTGTGCATTGGTGGCTGGTATGAGCAGACAAAACCAGCTCCAGCACACCTATCCAGATTGCCTATGATTCTTTTCTTCATCTTGGAACTTCTGTCAATTATTTCACTTGAACTTTAAATGTGAACAACTTGTAGATTGGAATCCACCCAACCCGCCTCCAACAGAATGTCTGTGTGCGAAAGTAAACTTTCCTGTTCAAGTAGGCCATCCGCATTGCCACACCTATTCTCATTATATGCTCATCTAAAATCCACACCTACAGGTTTAGTGCCAGACTCTTATCCTAGATATTCCACCAATACATCACTGAAGAATTCTGCAAAACAACAGGACAAAATCAAGAATGCTAGAATACATTCAAGGTATTTGTCTTTTAGGTCGATTAACATCAAATTAAATTGACTACAAATTAGCCACTAATTGTTTTATACTAATAGAGTGAGAACATGACTTCATGTCATTAAATTATCAGAAGTACTTATATGAAAGGTTTCAGGGTTTCAAATTTTTTGGCTACCATTTGTCATTAAAAAGCCTAGCAGGTGGTCTTATTTCTGAGCCATGCAGTGAGTAGCCTAATTGAGAGCTCAGCTGTTCTTGTGTAATTTGTCACTGGCTCTCTCTGAATATACTATGTACTGAATTTCTTTTCTCTGATATTATCTAAATTAAAGTATATCGAAAAATATGCACACGTGAGAGGGCTAACAGAGTAGAATTTTAAATCAACTAATTAAACAAATGGAAGCCATCTGCTTAAACAAAAATGTAGTAGAGAGATACAGTTAAGATCTAGACTTTTTGAGCCAGAGATGTGTTTCAGTCCCCACATTTGCCAATATCAGTTGTATGATATTGAGCAAGTTACTAAACATCTGTTGGCAGAGGCTGCCAGCTGATCATCATAATGGCTTTTACTTCTCCTAGGTTCCTTGCTAGACTATATATCTCAACATTTCTTGCAGTTGATTGTGGCCATCTGACCAGTTTTACCAATGGAACATGAACAGAAAAGCAACAGATGGTACTTTGGAGCTAAGGATTTTATGAAGCTAGTATTCACCCTCCATTCTCCTTTTTCAATACAGACTGAAATACAGATTCATATGACAATAAAGACTCTGAAGCATGGTGAAACAAGCTAGAACAAGCTTGATTCCTTGAATTACCACAAGGAAAAGAGTTTCCTGCAGACCAAGGCCATCACTTTGACTTTTCCTTGAGTGCATTTTCTTTGAACTTCAAAGCATCTGTTATATCAGTTCAGCCTATCTGAATGAACACAACATCTCTTTAAATAAAAATATAATACCACTACCTGACTTAATTAACATTGTTTTGGTTGGGAGTAGCAAAACTTCACTGAAGCTACACTAAGTTAAATGGAGAAAATTTTCCATAATGAACTGGTAGTTCAGGAAAACAGCTGGTTTTTAAGAGGTGATAGAGACAATCAGGAAAGCAATCTAAAATCCAAGAAGTGGTTTTAAAATATCTTGTCTCTCTATACATTCATTATTTTATCTTTCCATGTGAGTGCCAACCCACAGTTGGATTTTACACACCCATGTTCCAGAAAGTAATATCTCTCAATTGCAATTTCAAGCTCAAGGAGATAGAATCCATTTGAGTCATCTTAGGCCAAGTGTTCACTATCTGTCCACTTTAGAACAAAGCCATGAAATCACAAAATGCTAATATCATTGCCAAAGGCCCACTCCTATCTGTGAAGTAAAGAGAGATGGTTCTCAAAGTAAAGAAGTCTGGGGCAAATAGATTCAAAATAGGTCAAGTACACTACCTCATGAAAGACCATAAAAATTCAATGAAACACTCCTGAAATCCTTAACAAAATTCTTATGCACAGTAAGAATTCCAGGCAACGTGCTAGTCTTATGATTATTATTGTTAGACATTGTACTAGTTCTGTTGACATAGCAAATTATCACAAACACAGCAACTTAAACAATATCCACTAAACAACATCCATCTGTTATCTCACTGTTTCCATGGGTCAGAAGGCTGGGCATGGCACAGCTCAGCTGCTTCCTCTGGTCTAGGTCTCACAAGAATCAAATCAAGATTTTGGCAGGATCATGTTCCTTTCTAGAGACAGATTTTTGGAGGGACTTCAAAGCCCTTTTAATTTGTTGGCAGAACTGTTCCTTGTATATATAGGGAAAAGGTCCCTGTTTTCTTGAAGATTGCCAGTTATGGGCTGTCTTTATCTCCCAGGGCTTCTCTCTGGTCCTTGCAATTGGCCTCCTGTAGCTCAGGACCAGCAATGATGCACTGAATCCTCACTTGTAATTTCTTCCTTCCCCTTGTGCAGCATCTTTCCTGTTTTCTCTTCCATCACATCTCTCTGACTCAAGCCAGAGAAGACTGTCTTCTTTTAAAACTTGTGTGATTAAATTAGACCTGCCCAAATTATCCAGAATAACATTCCCACTCTAATGTTCAAAACCTTGTTTAGTTGCTCGGTCATGTCCTACTCTTTTGTGACCTCATAGACTGTAGCTGCTAGGCTCCTCTGTCCATGGGATTTCCCAGGCAAAAATACTAGAGTGGGTTGTCATTTCCTTCCCCAAAGTATCTTCCAGAGCCAGGGATTAAACCTGTGCCTCTGTCTCCTGCACTGGCAGGCGGATTCTTTATACTAGCAAATTACTTTTTTTACATATATTTAAAATTCATAATTATTGTAACCTTGTTTATTTACTTATATGCAGAGTACATCATGAAGCTCAATGAAGCACAATCTGGACACAAGATTGTTGGGAGAAATATCAATAACCTCATATATGCAGATAACACCACCCTTATAGCAGAAAGAAAAGAGGAACTAAAGAGCCCCTTGATGAAAGTGAAAGATGAGAGTGAAAAAACTGGCTTAAAATCCAACATTCAGAAAACTAAGATCATGGCATCTGGTCCCATCATTTCATGGTATATAGATGGGGAAACAATGGAAACAGTGAGAGACTATTTCCTTGGGCTTCAAAATCACTGTGGATGGTGACTGCAGTCATGAAATTAAAAGATGCTTGCTCCTTGGAAGAAAAGCTCTGACAAACCTCGAGAGTGTATTAAAAAGCAGAGACATTACTTTGCCAACAAAGGTCTGTCTAGTTAAAGCTATGGTTTTTCCAGTAGTCATATATTAATGTGGGAGTTGGACCATAAAGAAAGGCTGAACATCAAAGAGTTGATGCTTCCAAACTGTGGCATTGTAGAAGACTCTTGGGAGTCCCCTCAACTGCAAGAAGATCAAACCAGTCAGTCTTAAAGAAGATCAACCCTGAATATTCACTGAAAGCACTGATGCTGAAGCTGAAGCTCCAATACTTTGGCCACCTGATGTGAAGAGCTGACTCATTGTAAAAACCCTGATGCTGGGAAAGATAGAAAGCAGGAGGAGAAAGGGATGACAGACAATGAGATGGTGGGATGGCATCAATGACTCAATGGACATGAGTTTGAACAAGCTCTGGAAGATGGAGAAGGACAGGGAGGCCTAGTGTGCTTCAGTCCATGGTGTTGAAAAAAGTTGGACACAACTGAGCTACTGAACAACAACAACTCTATTTGTTAAGTAACATATATACTCTGATTTATATATTTATTTCACTTTTTTTTTCTTATGTGCTCACAACTTCAAGTGCTGAAGATTCAGTCCTAACCAGAACAGCTTAAAGTCCTGTGCCATGAAGGAGTCTATACACCAGTACCAAGAGAAAAGCAATAAGCAAGTTAACACTTAAAATATCAAGGTAATTTTCAGATAATGATAAAACAGAGTTAAATGATAGAGAGGGCCCAGAGAGCTAGGTAGAGAAAAGGCAGCTATATTCTAGATTGGCTGGTTAGGGCAGATCTCCATAAAGAGGTAGGATTTGAACCTTCCATGTAGAAGATACAGTAGAAGAATAGATCCATGGGAATGGGAACCAGTTTGAAGTGCTGTGGCAGCAAGGTTGGAAAAAAGTATCGATAAGAGAAAGGTACTAGATGAATTCAGGAAGGGTGGGGTGGGGGGCAGAGATCAGATCACTTGCCTAACACCTTTAAATTCTAATTGTCAAGATAGGTACACTAAAATTGCAATCTAGGGCTTCCCTGCTGGCTCAGTGGTCAAGAATCCACTGTCAGTGCAGGAGATGTGTATTTGATACCTGATTCCAGAAGATCCCACATGCGACAGAGCAACTAAGCCAGTGTGCAATTGAGCTTACAGTCTAGAGGCCGGGAGCCGCACCTACTGAGCCCCATGCTACAGCTCCTGTGCCCCCCAGAGCCCGTGCTCCACACACGAGAGCCATGGCAATGAGAAGCCACTGCAGCTAGAGACTAGCTTCCACTCATCACAACTAGAGAAAAGCCTGTGCAGCGGAGACCCAGAACAGCCAAAATAAATATTTTTTTAATTATAATCTTAGTTTAAAGCCATTAAAACATACAAATGCTCAGTTCAAACTAAACTTTGCCAAACTGGCCTGTTTGGAAACAGTATTGCAAATCAATAAAATTATAGTTGAAAAGTTACAATGGATAAGTTCACCCTGATATTCCCTAATCCATGTAGTCCTATGAAATCACTCTAATCCCTCAAGTATAAATAAAACACATATTTCTTCATGAAAAAGATGCCTATATAACATCTGTAGTGGGAGAACTAAGAATCCTTCTTCCTCATACCCTTTTGCAAGAATCTTTAGAGTTCATGATTCTTCAAGTCAGATTGCCCTAATTTACTGTTTCTGCTAAATTTTAATCTCACTTGTATCTGTCTTGTTTTTTACTTCCTCCCAAATTAGGAAAATAATTTGTTTTCCTTAATCTCCTTCAAATTCTCCCCCCACAATAGTTATACATAATTGTATTAGGCCGGTTATATACAGGAGAGAAATACAAGTAACATTGCAGCTACTTCAAACTTAATAATGATCATCTTTGTTCCAGATGACATTGGCTATTCCCATCTGGGGGATGGGGTGTTCATAATGTTCTCTTAGTCTTCAACAATGTTGTACTCTGGTTTCTTTGATACCCTTTATCACTTTAGCCCCTTAGGATTGTCAAAGGAAACTCAAAATCAACTATCCCCATGGCTGCCAAGTCACAAGAATACCTCAAAATTTTCTCTTAAATGATATTTTTATCTTTCACAGGAATTGTGCTGTTGGACTGTTTTTACTCATTGTCTTAAAAACTATGAAAACTTTTTTGAAAAACATAACTTACTTTTTCCTTTAGGCATTAACTTTCTTCACTATGACACATACCACACACACACACACATACTTTCAGAGGAAACATGCTATAAAAATGCAAAAAAGATAATGATAATTATTCATAATTTCTTATGATATATACTAGAATTAATCTGTAAAATGATCTGTTGCTGAGAGGTGGACAGAATGAGAGATATTTAAAACCTTAACTGGAAAAAAAAACCTAGTTAAAATGTATAAAATCTTATTTTATTCAGGAACCCAACTTAAAAGTGGCATTGTTAAAAAGGCTGTATTCAAGTTTTCAGTGAACAGAGATCTAAATTTAATTATTCTGTTGGCTTGAGAACTTTGAGAACTTTTCATCATTCTTACAGAGTCCTAAAATATGGTCTTTAAGCAGCCCTGGACTTTTTTGTACATTCAAAACATATGCCTCTTGTTCAGAATCCTACTTTTTAACTCTATGTAGTCTAATGCCTTAAGTACCCTGGGAAAAAAGAAAAGCAATGCAGAATTGTGACTCTTATAAATCAAATGATAAACATCTCAAGTTGTTAAATGATGACTCTGACAATCAACATCTTAATATAAATGCTGTGACCATTTTTCAGAGAAATGTGTATTCAAATAATTTATGAAATTTCATCATTGTTTTGACAAGGGACAGTGTAAGATCAAGAAGGCCCAGCTCTGTCTGGGTATTAATTTCAGTTCTGTCATTTACTAGTAAGTCATTTCATTTTTTGTGCTTCAGTCTTCTCTTCAGTTAAATGGGTAACAATTCATACACTTATGTAAGAATTCAATGGATAATACAAGCAAAGTTCTTAAATCAATGTCTGGCAAGACAGTATTTTTTAAAAAAACTAGCTATTAAGATAAAAATATATGAAGATATAAAATTATTAAACTTCACTCAAGTGGGGAAATGAAAGTATTTCTTCTACTGAGAAAATATTAAATTAGTGGGTTATCCAAAACTTTGCCTATAAGCACCAACTGGACTAAACTTCACAACTGATGGATCAACATATGAAGAAAAAAAAAGCATGACATATTGGGAAAAGTTTACTGTGTCAAAATTATTTTATAATACTGTTAGCTTTCAGTGATTCCCTTCATGGATCACTGCCTTGTCTTGCTGAAGGGGCTTTAATAATTCAATGAAGCTATGAGCCACACCAGGTAGGGCCACCCAAGATGGACAGGTCATAGTGGACAGTTCTGACAAAATGTGACCCACCAGAGGAGGGAATGGCAACCCCCAGTATACTAGCCATGAGAACCCCATGAACTGTATAAAAAGGCAAAAAGATATGACACTGAAAGATGAGCCCCCCACGTCAGAAGGTATCCAATATGCTACTGGGGAAGAGCAGAGAACAACTACTAATAGCTCCAGAAAGAATGAAGCAGCTGGGCTGAAGTAGAAATGATGCTCAGTTGTGGATGTGTCTGGCATTGAAAGCAAAATCTGATGCTATAAAGAACATATTGCATAGGAACCTGGAATGTTGGGTCCACGAACCAAGGTAAATTGGACATGTCAAGCAGGAGATGACAAGACTAAACATCAACATCTTAGGAATCAATGAACTAAAATGGACAGGCATGGGTGAATTACATTCAGATGAACATTGTATCTACTACTGTGGGCAAGAATCACATAGAAGAAATGAAGTAGCTTTCAGAATCAACAATAATTCAAAATGTAGTACTTGGGTGCAACCTCAAAACTGACAAAATTATCTCAGTTCATTTCTGAGGCAGACCATTCAACGTCACAGTAATCCAAGTCTATGCCCCAACCACAGACGCTGGAAAAGCTGAAGTTGATCAGTTCTATGAAGACCTACAAGACTTCTTAGAACTAACATGAAAAAAAAAAAAAAAAAAAAGATGTCCTATTCATCACAGAGGATTGGAAGTAGGAAGTCAAGAGATACCTGGAGTAACACACAACCCTGGCTTTGGAGTACAGAATGAAGCAGGGCAAAGGATAACAGAATTCTGCCAAGAGAATGTACTGGTCATAGCAAACACCCTTTTTCAACAACACAAGAGATGACTTTACACGTGCACATTACCAAAAAGTAAATACTGAAATCAGATTGATTACATTCTTTGCAGCCAAAGATGAATAAACTGTATACAGTCAGCAAAAACAAGACCTGGAGCTGACTTTGGCTCGGATCATCAGCTCCTCAGAGCAAAATTCAGGCTTAAACTAAAGCAACTAGGGAAAACCACTAGGCCAATCAGGTACAACTTAAATTAAATCCCCTATGTATATACAGTGGAGATGATGAACAGATTCAAGGGATTAGATCTGATAGACAGAATGCCTGAAGAACAATGGACAGAGGTTGGACAGGAGGCAGCAAGCAAAATTATCCCAAAGAAAAAGAAATGCAAGAAGTAAAGTGGTTGTCTGGGGAGGCTTTACAAAAAGCTGAGAAAAGAAGAGACACAAAAAGGAAGGGAGAAAGGGAAAGGTACACCTGACTAAATGCAGAGTTCCAGAGAATATAAAGGAGAGAAAAGAAGGCCTTCTTCAATGAACAAGGCAAAGAAATAGAGGAAAACAACAGAAAGGGTAAGACTAGAGATCTCTTCAAGAAAACTGGAACTATCAAAGGAACATTTCATCCAAAGATGGGCACAATAAAGGACAGAAGTGGTAAAGACCTAACAGAAGCAGAAGATATCAAGAAAAAACAGAAAGAACACAAAGAAGAACTGTACCAAAAAAAGACCTTAATAATCCGGATAACTACGATGGTGTAGTCTCTGACTCAGAGCCAGACATTTTGGAATGTGAAGTCAAGTGGGCCTTAGCAAGCACTAAGTCGCAGCTCTATTGCTGCCAACAAAGACAGTGAAGATGATGGAATTCCAGCAGAGAGATTTAAAGTCCTAAAAGATGATACTAATAAAGTGCTGCACTCAACATGTCAGCAGATTTGGAAAACCCAGCAGTGGCCCCAGGACTAGAAAAGATCAATCCTCATCCCAATTCCCAAGAAGGGCAGTGCCAAACAATGCTTAGACCACAGGAAAATTGTACTCATCCCTCCTGCTAATAAGGTTATGCTCGAAACCCTCCAAGCTAGGCTTCAGCATTACATGATCCAAGAAATTCCAGATGTTCAAAATGGGTTTAAAAAAGGCAGAGGAATTCAAGATCAAATTGCAAATATTTGCTGGATCATAGAGAAAGCAAGGGAATTCCAGAAAAACATCTACCTCTGTTTCACTGACTATGTTAAAGCTTTGACTGTGAGGATCATAACAAGCTATGGAAAACTCTTTTTTGTGTGTGCTCAGTTTTGTTTTTTCTTTATTGAAACAAATTCAATAAAGACTTTTTACTTTACAATATTGTGTTGGTTTTGCCATACATTGACATGAATCCACCATGGGTGTACATGTGTTCCCCTTCCAGAACCCCCCTCCCATCTCCCTCCTGATTCCAACCTCAGGGTCATCCCAGTGCACCACCCCTGAGCACCCTGAATCATGCATCAAACCTGGGTTGGTGATTCATTTCATGTATGATAATTTACATGCTTCAGTGCTGTTCTCCCATATCATCCCACTCTTGCCCTCTCCCACAGAGTCCAAAAGACTGTTCTATATATGTGTGTCTCTTTTGCTGTCTCATATACAGGGTTATCGTTACCATCTTTCTAAATTCCATATATATGCTTTAGTATGCTGTATTGTTGTTTTTCTTCCTGGCTTACTTCATTCTGTATAATAGGCTCCAGTTTCATCCCACAGAGTCCAAAAGACTGTTCTATATATGTGTGTCTCTTTTGCTGTCTCGTATACAGGGTTATCGTTACCATCTTTCTAAATTCCATATATATGCTTTAGTATACTGTATTGTTGTTTTTCTTCCTGGCTTACTTCATTCTGTATAATAGGCTCCAGTTTCATCCACCTCAGTAGAACTGATTCAAATGTATTCTTTTTAATGGCTGAGAAATATTCCATTGTGTATATGTACCACAGCTTCCTTATCCATTCTCCTGCTGATGGACATCAAGGTTGCTTCCATGTCCTGGCTATTGTAAACAGTGACGCAATGAACATTAGGGTACACGTGTCTCTTTCAATTTTAGTTTCCTCGGTGTGCATGCCCAGCAGTGGGATTGCTGAGTCATATGGCAGGTCTATTTACAGTTTTTTAAGGAATCTCCATACTGTTCTCCATAGTGGCTGTACTAGTTTGCATTCCCACCAACAGTGTAAGAGGGTTACCTTTTCTCCACACCCTCTCCAGCATTTATTGCTTGTAGACTTTTGGATGGCAGCCATTCTGACTGGTGTTAAGTGGTACCTCATTGTGGTTTTGATTTGCATTTCTCTGATAATGAGTGATGTTGAGCATCTTTTCATGTGTTTGTTAGCCATTTTTATGTCTTCTTTGGAGAAATGTCTGTTAAGTTCTTTGGCCCACTTTTTGATTGGGTCATTTATTTTTATGGAATTGAGCTGCAGGAGTTGCTTGTATATTTTTGAGATTAATTGTTTGTCCGTTGCTTCGTTTGCTATTATTTTCTCCCATTCTGAAGGCTGCCTTTTCTCCTTGCTTTTAGTTTCCTTTGTTATGCAGAAGCTTTTAATTTTAATTAGGTCCCATTTGTTTATTCGTGCTTTTATTTCCAATATTCTGGGAGGTGGGTCATAGAGGACCCTGCTGTGATTAATGTCGGAGACTGTTTTGCCCGTGTTTTCCTCTAGGAGTTTTATAGTTTCTGGTCTTACATTTAGATCTTTAATCCATTTTGAGTTTATTTTTGTGTATGGTTTTAGAAAGTACTCTAGTTTCATTCTTTTACAAGTGGTTGATCAATTCTCCCAGCACCACTTGTTAAAGAGATTTTCTTTTCTCCATTGTATATTCTTGCCTCCTTTGTCAAAGATAAGGTGTCCGCAGGTGTGTGGATTTATCTCTGGGCTTTCTATTTTGTTCCATTGATCTATATTTCTGTCTTTGTGCCAGTACCATACTGTCTTGATGACTGTGGCTTTGTAGTATAGCCTAAAGTCAAGCAGGTTGATTCTTCCAGTTCCATTCTTCTTTCTCAAGATTGCTTTGGCTATTCGAGGATTTTTGTATTTCCATACAAATTGTAAAATTATTTGTTCTAGTTCTCTGAAAAAGACCTCTGGTAGCTTGATAGGAATTGCATTGAATCTATAGATTGCTTTGGGTAGTATACTCATTTTCACTATATTGATTCTTCCAATCCATGAACACGGTATATTTCTCCATCTAGTTGTGTCCTCTTTGATTTCTTTCATCAGTGTTTTATAGTTTTCTATACATAGGTCTTTTGTTTCTTTAGGTAGATGTATTCCTAAGTATTTTATTTTTTTCATTTCTATGGTGAATGGAATTGTTTCCTTACTTTCTCTTTCTGTTTTCTCCTTGTTAGTGTGTAGGAATGCTAAGGATTTCTGTGTGTTGATGGAGATAGGAATACCATACTGTCTTACCTGTCTCCTGAGAAACAGTATGCAAGTCAAGAAGCAACACTTAGAACCTTTGTTAGGGAAATTAGATAAAAAGTCTTGTGTAGGCTTAGAGATAAAGCACAGCAGGCCTCTGAATTTGCTTCTAACCTGCCTAGACACTGCCCTAAACATGAGTGACTGCCCGCTGTGAGTGCAAGACTTGCAGCACCATAGATAAGATAGGGGATGAATCTTAAGACTGTTGAGCCCCTGGAGTGGGGCTGGCCAACCAAGTCCTGGGTTTAACAAAATCCAAGTTTTATGCATTAACATGAAGTCAGCAAGATTGGTGATGATATCAGCCTGTGTCCTGGGATTATGCTATATCATGGGACTTCCTAGGGCTGTTTGAGTCAGGATGTTGGTCAAAACCCAATTTGGTGATGTATCCTCTGCACTTTCTATTTCTCTTTTCTTTTAATGTTATTATATTGAAAATAAGCCAGATAATTCTCTAATAAGTGTTGGCATTATTTATTTGTATAGAACAAGTAGCTTATTTTGTAATCCTTTGAGCCTGAGATGAAAGTGAAAACTTTTGGCAAAACAACCCTATGTAAAGTGGTACCTCATTGTGGTTTTGATTTGCATTTCTCTGATAATGAGTGATGTTGAGCATCTTTTCATGTGTTTGTTAACCATTTTTATATCTTCTTTGGAGAAATGTCTGTTAAGTTCTTTGGCCCACTTTTTAATTGGGTTGTTTATTTTTCTAGAATGGAGCTGCAGGAGTTGTTTGTATATTTTTGAGATTAATTGTTTGTCTGTTGTTTCATTGGCTATTATTTTCTCCCATTCTGAAGGCTGTCTTTTCACCTTGCTTATAGTTTCCTTTGTTGTGCAAAAGCTTTTAATTTTAATTAGGTCCCATTTGTTTATTCGTGTTTTTATTTCCAGTATTCTGGGAGGTGGGTCATGGAGTATCCCGCTTTGGGTTATGGCAGAGAGTGTTTTGCCTATGTTATCCTCTAGGAGTTTTATAGTTTCTGGTCTTATGCTTAGATCTTTGATCCATTTTGAGGCCATCCAAAAGTCTACAAGCAATAAATGCTGGAGAGGATGTGGAGAAAAGGGAAGCCTCTTACACTGTTGGTGGGAATGCAAACTAGTATAGCCACTATGGAAAACAGGGTGGAGGTTCCTTAAAAAGCCACAAATAGACCTGCCATATGACCCAGCAATCCCACTGCTGGGCATATACACCGAGGAAACCAGAATTGAAAGAGCCACGTGTACCCCAATGTTCATCACCGCATTGTTTACAATAGCCAGGACATGGAAGCAACCTAGATGCCCATCAACTGATGAATGGATAAGAAAGCCGTGGTACATATACACAATGGAATATTACTCAGCATTAAAAAAAAAAATTCATTTGAAGCAATTCTACTCAGATGGACGAAACTGGAGCCCATTATCCAGAGTGAAGTAAGCCAGAAGCAAAAACAACAATACAGTATATTAACGCATATATAAGGAATTTAGAAAGACAGTAACGAAAATCCAACATACGAGACAGCAAAAGGAACGCAGATGTATAGAACAGACTCGTGGACTTTGTGGATGAGGCTAAGGGTGGGATGATATGGGAGAAGGGCATTGAAGCATGTTAATTATCATATATCTAATCAATCGCTAGCCCAGGATTGATGCTCGGGACTGGTGCAGCGAGATTTCCCAGGGGGGAGGGAGGAGGGAGGGGGGTTCCGGAGGGGAAGCATATGTAAACGCATGGTGATATCATGACAATGGCAAAAACAATTAAAAATAAATAAATAAATAAAATAAAATAAAATAGAAAAAAAAAAAAAAAACCCTATGGAACTGACTGGTTCAGGATTGAGAAAGGATTATGACAAGGCTGTTTATTGTCACCCTGTTTATTTAACTTATGTGCAGAGCATATCATGTGAAATGCCAGACTGGCATCAAGACTGCCAAGAGAAATATCAATAACCTCAGAAATGCAGATGATACTACTCTAATGGCAGAAAGCAAAGAGGAACTAAAGAGTCTCTTGATGAGAGTGAAAGAGGAGAGTGACAAAACTGGCTGAAAACTCAATATTATAAAACTAAGATCATGGCTTCCCATCACTTCATGACAAATAAAAGGGGAAAAGATGGAAGCAGTGACAGATTTCTTTTTCTTGGTCTCTAAAATCCCTGTGGATGGTCTCTGAAGTCATGAAATGAGAAGATGGCTGCTTCTTGGTAGGAAAGCTATGACAAATCTAGACAGTATGTTAAAAAGCAAAGACATCATTTGCTGACAAAGGTCCATAGAGTCACGGTCATGGTCTTTTCAGTAGTCATGTACAGATGTGAGAGTTGGACAATAAAGAAGGCAGAGCATCAATGAATTGATGCTTTTGAACTGTGATGCTGGAGAGACTCTTGAGAGTCCCTTGGACTGCAAGGAGATCAAACCAGTCAGACTTAAAGGATATCAACCCCGAATACTCTGGAAGGACTGATGCTGAAGCTGAAGCTCCAATACTTCGGCCATCTGACGTGAACAACTTACTCACTGGAAAAGACCTTGATGCTGGGAAAGATTGAAGACAGGAGAATAGGGCAACAGAGGATGAGATAGGCTGGATTGTGTCAGCGATTCAATGGACATGAACTTGGGCAAACTCCAGGAGATGGTGACAGACAGGGAAGCCTGGCATGCTACAGTCCATGGGGTTGTGAAGAGTTGGACAGGAGTTGGAGACTGAAGAGCAACCACAACAGCTCCCAGGAGACGAGTTATACCACCACTTATATCATACCAATCTCTTAACAGTAAATAAAAAAGAATTCATTACTGGCTTTCTTCTTAATTCACTTAACTTTCCCCTATGCTTATTTCAACATCAATATATTCTTTAAAATAAAATGACTTCTTTGCATGCTCAAATCAAAAAGCATTAGCAAGCTATTCATGTAATTCACAATTTTTAGGCCATTTAGTTTTTGTTTTGTTTTGTTTTTTTTCTCTTCCAGGGATTCCCAAGTCAGTGATATGTTTCTCTTTTTTCAGGGATAAAACAAATTTTATTATCTTCACTTGCAAGTAACTTTGCCTTTCACAAACTATAATCTATAATATAACTCTGTTTTAAAGGTAAACTAAACTTAAGAAGCTCTGATGGTTGTTTTGTGCATTTTAGTTTTTAAATGTCCTCTGGCCCTTTTCTCAGATTATCCATGATTGTCAGTGAAGATTTATAAGTATCAAAATTTTTGAAGGATGAAAAATATAAAATGAGGTAAGCAGTCATGTCACTAAAGCTACAAGGTTAAGACTAATAGTGACACAAACCACTCATATGTCTCCTGCCTACTGTCCACCTCCTGGCAATGTGTGACACGGGAGAGACATTCAGGGAATGTAGGAAAGGAGGAAGACTTAAACCGACTCTGACACTCTTTGGTATGGGTGAGGATAACCATGGCTCAAAGAGAAAATGTAAATAGTTCGAGTATACAAATGGGTCAGACTTTTTATACCTGGAATTAACTTTACAAAACAAGAGATCTTATACTATTCTCTTTCACCTCAATAAAAGAGAAAATCTTATGTGGCTTTACCCTGCTCCCCTGGTGGCTCAGATGATAAAGAATCCACCTGCAATGTGGGAGACCTGGGTTTGATCCCTGGGTTGAGAAATGGCAAACCACTCCAGCATTCTTGCCTGGAGAATCGCATGAACAGAGGAGCTTGGCAGGTTATAGTACAAGGGACTGCGAAGAGTCAGACACGACTGAGCAACTTTCACTTCACTACCCTGGAAAAGGAGGTGTTGCTTCAGTCTAGTTTTCACTTCCTTTCTTCCTTCATGCTCCCCTTCCTTCATTCCTCTTTCACTTGTTCACATATACATAGATATATAGACATATAGACATAAAGATAGATATAAATTTTAAACAAACAAGTGAAAGTCGCTCAGCCATGTCCACTTCTTTGCGACCCCATGGACTATACGGTCCATGGAATTCTCAGGTCAGAATACTGGAGTGGGTAGCCTTTCCCTTCTCCAGGGGATCTTTCCAACCCAGGAACTGAACCCAGATCTCCTGCATTACAGGCAGATTCTTTACCAGCTGAGCCAGAAGGGAAGCCCAAGAACACTGGAGTGGGTAGCCTATCCCTTTTCCAGTGGATCTTCCGAACCCAGGAATCAAACTCATGTCTCCCAAATTGCAAGTGGATTCTTTAGTAACTGAGCTATGAGGAAAGCCCTTTAAACAAACACATATTAAAAGTCGCATCTCTTTTAAGTACTGTGCTACCTTTTCCTCCCTTTTTGTTTGGCCCTTGTTTTATCACCACTTGAAATTACCACGATTTTTTATGTGCTATAATGTTTATATCTTCTCTTCCTCTCTCTCTTCTTGTCACACAATCTCCCTTCAAATACTTTACTGGTATGAATCATTCCATATTTTCCTCTTGCTAGAATAGCTATACACAATGTAAAGACAAAAAATGAACTAGGTGCATGAAGGCACATGGATTTGTGTAGGCATATATGGGATTTTCTGTCATTTAAAGTTTGCTAAAACTCACCAGTTAATCTGCTTAGTCATTTTGTTGATTGATATTGAATCATCTTTCCTTTATTTCCAGGCTAATGTATTTACTAAAGTGTTCTACTTCTTCTTGGGCAATTTTGGCATTTTCTTAACTTGCTGGGCAATCATCCACTTCTTCTAAGTTACAAAATAGATTTGCCTGCCATAACCTCTTCAAATTCAGTTCATCTTCTCTGTATTTGGGAATTATGTTTTTCTTCTTATTCCTAAGTTTTCTCATTTCTTCATATTTGATTAACCAAATGAACAAATAAGTGCATTCTGGTTATACATCTTTTAAAAGAAATGGCCTTTATATAATTTAATATCTGTACTATTATTTATGGGATATTTTTCATTCATTTTGGTTTCTATCCTGGTTAAAAATAACCACTGTTTTAGAAATAATTACTGTTATTTTCTACATGACCACCTCAGAAACCTTTAAGAAAATAGCATTAGCAAGATAGCTAATGTATAATTGCCTTTAACCAAATCACAGATATGCACTTGTGCAAATTATTAGGTATTGAATATCTGAAAATAAATATGTGTTTATGTCCTTTACAATTGTTTTTATTATAAAATTAAACTTTAATAGCATTTTGGATTAAAAGAAACAAATTTAAAACTATTAAATCCAAATATTTCAGAAGCTTTTTCTATCCAAAATAATTTACTGTGTTCTACATTCATGATTTTTTCAGGATCAAGCATGCTTTATATGATTTTTAACTATTACTTTTGAATTATAGACAACTAGGAGTCATTTTCTGTCTTTTCTAAATAAGGATATGGCAGAAGTGGCATATGTAAAAAGGCTTTAATTTTAAAATAAAATTATGTTTAACTTGTAATATTAAGTTTTTGCAAATATTTGTTGGCTACATAAGATGTTATTTAATCTTTATGATGATTCTAGAGATCAAGTAAGTGAAAAGACAGCTTTATATTATCATTATATGAGAGGTCATATAGATTTACAAATGAATAAATTAATTCAGGAAATAACAATGAACCACTCAGATAGAATAATAAATTTAAAAACTAATTAAAAATTCAGTACGAAGTAAAAGAATTAAATGTGCTCAAAACTTATTTATCAACAAGCTCTGAGAATCATGATAAGCTTTCATGTGAGAGACAAAAAAAAGGAAATAATCACTAATTGAACATGCACAGTTTTCAAAAATAAAAACCCTTGGATTTTCTAAAGAGAAACTAAGACGACAGATCCTTATTAGGTTAAATTTGAGATACTGTTACTCCTGACTGTACTTGGACTTACCTTTGCTATCAAATTATTTCCTGAACAGCTCTTAGATTCTGAACTATAAGCTTTTCAAAAAGAGAATAAGCCGATCCATCCAGAGTTCTGTTGACAAGATCCAGGACATCACCTCTTGTGAAAAGTCCCCCATGTCAGCAACTTAGGAGAGCATTTGTAGGAGAAATGTATTTAAGAAATACCAGGAGTCAAAGAAACCAGTTTACCTTTTAGAGAAAGAATGCTAATTCAAGACCGTTTTTAATTTTTTAAAAACAAGAATAAACACAGGCCAATTTGTCTGCCCTCTAAGCCAATTCATATTTGTCTTAACACTTAATTTCTTTTTAAAAAGCATTTGATCCACTTTTATTATTGTTGTTTAGTCACAAAGTTTCTTTGTGACCTCATGGACTGCAGCCCGCCAGGCTTCCTCTGTCCGTGGGATTTCCTAGGCAAGAACACTGGAATGGGTTGCCATTTCCTCCTCCAATCTGCCTTCATTATCTACATGTAATTAGAAACATGTATTTTCTCATAAGATAACTCTGATGCCAGCTATAGTTTCTGTTCTGTTTAAAACAAAGAAAGAAGGGAAATAATGAAGGAATGAGAAAGAGAAAGAGGAAGAGGGAAAAAAATTCCACAAGTTATTCTGAGCTTTGAATTGTGCCTTAATCTTCTGTAGCAAATTAAACTAAGTCATCAGAATTTGTGACTATCCTCAGAAATGGGATTAAGATTTCATAAATAAGCTTGGTATGAATCATCTTGGATTGAGAAAAAGCATTCTGCTTAAATAGGAGGAATTATAAAGAATTTATAGTATCTTTAATCTCAAAAATCTGAATTAAAAAAAATCATAGTATAATTGGCACCTTTGAAACCTTAGTTTTGCTATATCTTTGGAAGGCAAATTTTGAACAAGGACAATTCTTCCTTTAATTTTGCTACAACCCCTACTGAAACAATAGGACCTAGCAACAGAATCATTTCTTTTCAGAATTTAAGTCCTTATTTTTAAATGGATAATCATTTATTAAAATGAAGAAAAATCTGTTTTTTTAAACTCTAGTCTGAGAACATTGGCATGATAATTTCTCATTAATATTTGTGAGCCTACTATGAAAAGAATTCAGCATTGAAAATGTTTTAAAGCCACATGTGTTATTGTGCTAGTCAATTCATAGTTTTTTTTCAAAAGAATTTCCTTTAGTTTTCCTCACTTTACAGACATGAAAGCTCTTAATTGAACAGCTGGAGACTTCACAAATGGTTGATTTTGCTTCATAAATGGCTGATTTTGCATCACAAATCACACTGTCTCTCCCATTAAAAGAGAGTGGAACCTGTACAATCCATTACTGTTCTGATATTTTATGATTTATTATATTACAATGTATTATATTACTTAAATATAGTCAGAATTTTGTCCATGTTTTGCAATTTATACATAATGCTCAGTTTTGTTTGGAATTATTTTACAGATGTTCATACTAACATTTTAAGGTCCCAGTATCAAATTCCACAAGTCTCCATGATGCTGTTTCCATAGTCCAAATAAAAAGCAACATATAACAAATTTGAGAGCAGGAACTTTGGTTAAATGTTTCATTGCCAATTATGAAGCTCTAACTAAACAACTTTTCTTTTTTAAGCCAAGAAATCATCATAATTAAAGATGTTATAGAAATCCGACTCAGCAAGCTTAGAAGTAATTTAGGAAAGCAAAATAAAAAAAAAAAACCATAAATGAGCAATTTGCATGTTTTTCTTCTCTATTTCATTGCCATAGTGGTGGGAAAATAGACAGTTTATGGATTATGGTGGTGTCATCATTTCTAGTAAATCAAATGACTGACCAAAGTCTCCAGAAAGTTTCATGGTTCATGAAGTTTTAAATTACAAATTACAAATTCTCACATCATCCGTCTTTCAATTTATAGCAGCTGGAGCAAAAATCTTGTTCTAAACAATTAGCTCAGAAAGTGCTGGCCCCCTTTTCGCTTGATTCCATCAGTATCATTCTTGAATGTGAATCCTCAGTCTCTAAGCCAATTCCTTCCTCCAACTGACAATCCACTTATTAAAAGGGCTCCAAATATTTGCTTTCTTGGACTCATTATTCACTGATAGATATTTTGATAGCATTAGCTTACACTGACCACCAGTGTTTCATAGCTCTTGTGTTTTTGTCTTGATTTTTTTTTGAGAGACAAACACTGCAGATAATTACAGGAAAAAAAGAAATATATCAGATAGTAATCGACTGGCTATTAAACAAATCAAAGTATAGGAACTCAAGGGCATGCTCTAATTTGCTGCTTATTTATTGGTTTGTAATTTATGTCCTGAAAGGGTGACTATAAGATAGTTGTTGCTTAGATATGAAGAACATATATAGATTATTCTGTTATCAGTTTATGTGATGTCTCGAAAAAGTTTCATCCTAATAACCGGTCTTTACTCCCTAAAATATTCTTTCCTCTTCTGTGATATATTTTCTTAAATTTTTCTATGGGTTTCTACTTTACCAGCTACTCTAGCTACTCCTTGTCTACCACGATCTATCACTGAGTTTCTCTGTGTCTGATATTGAACCCTCTACCTGGAAGTTGTACCTGTTCCAATAGTTTTCCATATTATCCCTTTGCTGGTGATGCCAATACTATTCCAGGCACTCATATCCAATTTTCTATACAGTCTATTTAACCAAATGCTTCACAGGCATCTCAAATAAGTCTCAAGCCAAAGTCTTATCTCTCTGTCTTCTGCAAATTGTTCTCTCCCAGTCTTTTCTAGGCATATAGGATACTATCATATCCCCAAACTGCTGAAAGTGGTACCATGTAGGTGATAATACAAAAAAAAATGGGAGTAATCCTTAATTCTTTCCTCTTTCTCATCACTTACATTCAACCTAAGGCATTTCCCATGAGTTCTGCCTCAAAAGTATATCTTGATTATTTCTGCTTTTCTCCAGCTACTCTCCTATCACCTTTTTGAAACTCTTTCTAGGGCCACTAAAATGACCTCATTACTGGTGTCTTGGCTTTCCCTGTGATATTCATTCATGATATTGTTACACAAGAGCCAATTAAACATGAACCAGATCAGGTCAGGCCTCTTTGTAATTGCATTTCAAATCAAAAGTTCTAATGTTGGTCCACATGTGTTTTAAAAGTCTGACTCTTATGTCAGAGATTATGTCAGATTTGACAGATAATGCCTCCAATTTTAAGTATAAATATATAAAATAAGTATACATTATATTATATATAAAATATAAAACAAATCTATATTTATATTCTGTATAAATGTATAAAATAAATATATATAAGTAAATTATATATATAATGTTTTATCTACAATTGGAAATGGCCACCCACTCCAGTATCCTTGCCCATATCCATCCCATAGATGGAGGAGCATGGTAGGCTACAGTCCATGGGGTTGCAAAGAGTCGGACACAACCGAGCGACTTCACTTTCACTTTTCAGTTTCATGCATTGGAGAAGGAAATGGCAACCCACTCCAGTGTTCTTGCCTGGAGAATTCCAGGGACGGGGGAGCCTGGTGGGCTGCCATCTATGGGGTCGCAGAGTTGGACACAACTGACATGACTTAGCAGCAGCAGCAGCAGCAGTGTATATAATAAATATAAAACATATGTTTATTATATGTAAAGTAATAATATTCTCAATTATTATTAGCATCACTTCGTGTCCAAGAATTTGCCACTTTTCCTCCCTACTTAGGGACATAGTACATATGTTTCAGGACTACCCTGGTGGCTGAGCTGGTAAAGAGTCTGCCTGCAATGCAAGAGACCCTTGTTCAATTCCTGGGTTGGGAAGATCCCCTGAAAAAGGGAAAGACTACCCACTCCAGTATTCTGGCCTGGAGAATTGAGTTGGACGCAAAAGAGTGGACGCAACAGAATGGTTTTCACTTTCACATATCTTTCATGATACCTAAAATGCTATTGTTCTCCAGGTTCTGAACATGGTTGGCTCTGTCACGTCCTTCAAGTTTCAATTTAAATGTTACCTCATCAATGAGACCTTTCCTAGACCTCCTATCTACCCTATTATGCTCTACCAACATTCCCTAGTCAGATAAGCTTAGCCATGAAGTTGACAGGCTCTGCCTGAGCTCACATCTCAGCTTTGTCTCTTCTTACCCTGGACAACTCACTTGTCCTCTTTGTACCTCATCCCCTCATTTGGAGAGAACAGATGACAATGGTATCTACCTCCTACATTACTGAGGAAATTAATGAGAACTGGTTCTGGCACTGTTCTGTTAATGTTCAGTTCATGTTAGTTTTCTTCATCACGCTTTAAAATTTGCACTTACTTTTTGGTTGCCTTGGTTTGTTTCATTTTATACATCTGGTTCTTTAGAAGACTAAGAATTCTTTTAAGTAGGGTATGTTTATGTGCCTTCTTTTTTACATCTTATCAGTGATGAATTGATGCTTTTGAACTCTGGTGTTGGAGAAGACTCTTGAGAGTCCCTTGGACTGCAAGGAGATCCAACCAGTCCATCCTAAAGGAGATCAGTCCTGGGTGTTCATTGGAAGGACTGATGCTGAAGCTGAAACTCCAATACTTTGGCCACCTGATGCGGAGAGCTGACTCATTTGAAAAGACCTTGATGCTAGGAAAGATTGAGGGCAGGAAGAGAAGGGGACCAGAGGATAAGATGGTTGGATGGCATCACCGACTCAATGGACATGGGTTTGGGTGGACTCCAGGAGTTGGTGATGGACAGGGAGGCCTGGTGTACTGCGGTTCATGGGATCACAAAGAGTCAGACATGACTGAGTGACTGAACTGAACTGATCAGTGACAAATGCAATATTGGGCATGCAGTCGATATGCAATAAGCAATTACTGAATTAAGAAATTATTTTTGAATCAGTTTAAAAACTCACACTTAAAGGCACATACATCTGGTTTTGTTTTGTCCTGAGATAGATCTCAGGGTCTCCAGTCTTCAAAAGGACTGACCCTTAGCCTTATATCTCTTGTATGACTGGTCTCCCTCTGGGCTTCCTGAAAACATTGGCTACATTCACCCCTTGTCATGCCCTGAAAAATCTACATCAAGCCTCTTAGTGACACATCAAGTCTGCTCAGACTGTAATACTGTATTGTTGATCCATCTTAATCTTTAGTTTTCCTTATTTGATAAAGTAATATGTAATAGGAGTTAGATGTCATGGTAAAATAAAACAAGCAAACAACAACTAAAAATTGCCCTGGAAATAACTGGCTTCCTTCCTATAGTCCCTTTATCTCATCTGATTATCAAGACATAATCTTATCCATGAATTGGCAAAGTTTTATCTTCAAGTTACATAAAATTTAGATATATCTAAGAGGCAGCACAGTGGTAAAGAATATGCCTAACTGCAGGAGACACAAGTTTGATCCCTGTGTTGGGAAGATCCCCCGCAGAAGGTAGTGGCAACCCATTCCAGTATTCTTGCCTGGAAAATTCCATTGACAGAGAAGCCTGGTGGGCTACATTCCAGAGGGTCGCAAAGAATCAGACATGACTAAGCACACACACACACACACACACACACACACACACAAGCTTCATTTTTGCACTTCTATTATGCCATTTGCTTTGTCACAATTAGGAAACCACATATGAAAGGAGATCACACTAAAGGAAACACAAATTATAAATAGGCAAAAAAAAAAAGAAAGAAAACCTGCCTGTCTATAGTTACTAAAGAAATAGCTGTTGAAACAACAACAGGATTCTAATTTTCACTTATTTGATTGAAAAGATTATTTATTACTTTTTTTTTTTTTTGGCCATACCATGTGGCATGTGGGATCTTAGGGGATCAAAACTATGCAACCTTCAATGAAAGCACAGAGTTTTAACCACTGGACTGCCAGGGGAGTCTCAAGATTATGAAGTCTGATGAAACCTACAATGAACACAAGTATGCATTATTGGCTGAAGTATAATTTGAAGTACTCATTGTGGGAAAAAATTTGGAAATACCAAGGAAAAGTGAAAATATATACGTACATTTACCCAGCACTGGTACTTCTAACAATTCACCCAGCAAATAGCAAAATACACAAGACAACAAAGATACATCCACAAGGAATTGGTAAGATTTTTTTCCTGTTCCATCTACTGCCATAGTCCATGTACTTTCAGTACGGCTCATATCCAATACTCCAAAAGCAGCATGTGACCCAAGGCTGAATAATCAGAGAATCACTTTCCATGACCACAGCAACTGGTCAAGAGAAAAGCTCATGAATCAGTCACACCCAAACGGAGTAATTCTCACCAATTTTGCTTGAGGAAACAGAAGAATGTCTCTCTTTTCTGCAGGTTTCCTGGGACAAGACTCCCAGTCTGAAACTGCTGGCAACCATTCTGCCATCTTAAAATGAGATCCAGCTTACTGAGAGAATCAGCCAAGAGAGAAAGCATGCCAAAGGATGGAGAGAAACAGTTACAGACGGCATTAATTGAGATTCTAGAGCCAATTACACTCAAAGTTAGCTCTTTTTGAGCTGTAATGGCAAACAAATTTTCTTTTTTGTTTAAGCCAATTTTAATTGGGCTTTTATAATACTTTATAATCAAAGGCTCAATAAAAACATAGAGTTTTAGCACTTAAATGGAAAAAAAAATCATCTCTGTAGAGAATTTTAAATATGACAATTATGACACACTTAAATGGAATACTAAAAAACTATTAAAGAGAATAGGATATAGCTATGGATATTTCTATAGACAGACACACAAGACAGACATATAGTAAAGTTCTAGAAACAAAAGCATATTGCAGTGCCATTAAAAGATGTTAAAATCTACATACACACATATTCACACAGCCTTGTATAGAAAATGGCTGAAATAGTGAATAGTGCTTACTTTCATGATTTCTGATTTAACGGCATACTTTTATTTTATATTCACTTGTTTAAATATTTTACCATAAGAAATACTTAAGTTTATAATAAAGGTATATTATATATGTTTTAAAAAAGAAAGACATAGAAGCAGCAAGATAAGAAAGTACTATATTTTCTACCTCAGTCAAGGTAAAATCAATCTACTAGAGAAGAGATAGTAAGATCTAATACCCTTTACTATTTCTTTCTCTGCTCAGGAATTAATGATGTATATATCACACAATTGGGGCAAATTGAAACAGAAAAGGAGGAAAGATGTCAATGCATCAAGCCAAAATGTTTTTATTTTTCTTACTGTAGTGGACATAATGTATGTGGTGTATAGGACAGATTTGAAGGTGATCCCCTTGATTCCATCCCCTGGGTAGGACTTCCTTCTAACTAATAGAATGTGGCAAATGTGAAAGAATGTTACTCTTATGATTCTGTTGCCTTAAGTGGGAAAGGGGCTTCCCAGGTGGTGCAGTGGTGAAAAATCCACCTACCAGTGCAGCAGAGAGAGACTCAGAGATGCAAGAGAAGTGGGATGGGTTCAATCCCTGGATCAGGAAGATCCTCTGGAGTAGGAAATGGTAACCCACTCCAGTATTTTTGCCTGGAGAATTCTTTGGACAGAGGAGCCCGGTGGGCTATAGTCCATGGGGTTGCAGAGCCGAATACAACTGAGCACACACATACTCCATGTGGGAAAGGGGATGGAATGGCAGTTCCATGACTGTTGAAGACTCAGCCTTGCCAGTCAACTCATTCTCAAATCTCAGCAGCTCCCTCTCTGTCTCTGTCACTAGTTTCAAAAAAACAAGCTATTAATAACATGGAAATGATTACAACTAAAGGATTACAACTACAAACAACAACTAAAAAAAACTTACAAGCTGATTCTTTCTTTGTAGTCCTTCTAAATGAGAACCAACTAAGCCATGCCTGAGCTTCTGACCCATAGAAATCGTCAGATGATAAACGTGTTGCCTTAAATCACCACATTTGCAGTGTGGTGACTAATCTGTTGCACAGTACAGAAAGTAATACAGATGAAACAGCCTTGAATTCTAAATTTCATCAAACTTTTGAGACTCTTCTATTTTAAGATGAAAATCTCATCACATACCTGCTTGAAAACAGATCAATAAGAAAGTTAAATATTTTTAAGTTGTATATTAGTTAAAAGGGACATAAAAAGCAAGAAAAAGAGAAGACACTAGGGAAAAGTTACATTTTATTTTTGGAGTATATAAAGTACAAATTTCATGTGCTGATTCCTGGCATAAAATTATATTTTTCATATTTCAAAGCCTCAAATATAAAATGGTGCTTTCTACCAAAAAAAGGTACTTACACCCATTACAAAAAATGAGGTGATGGAAGAGGATAAAATTAATTTGTATATACAAAAGATAGGTGTACAAATAGTTTGACTTACATATAAATCATTTAATGTGATTTAAATCCTTGGCTAATAAGTAATGCAAATTTAATAAATTTGTAATAAGTTTAATATTTAATATTAATTTAATATTTAATAAATTCAATAAATTGTGCTTGCATATGTAATGTCTAAATTACATAATCTCTAAAAAGCAACAACAAAATCTTGTCTATAATTACAGATACATTTGAATGTTTTCTCTCTAGTATTTAGTAAACTACAGACATAAACACTGATTTTAAAACATAAAATAGGATCCTTCCCAATTTTGAATGGATTTTAATCAAGTTAGTCACAACACAAAGTCACTCATAAAGAAATATGTTTCTGTGAAATAATTTTCTTCAGTAAAGTTCACATAAATAAAGCTTCACAGACGTTTTGGTGACTGTGGCAAAAAAATAAAAAATGTGGATTGGGAATTTATTTTTTCTTTTAGCTTGTATACGTTCTCTTCTTGAATTGTCTCCCTGGTAGTTGGGGAATTTAAACAATTCTTTAAACAAAGGTAACAGAATCAGAGGTCAAAAGTTTCCAAGCATGGACTAAACCTAATGGCAAGAAAAATATCAAAATGTATGCAAAAATAAACAGAAATGTTACTGACCTCATGAATATAAAACATACCAGAAAATTACCTTAAGAAAATAAAGCTTATTTTGTCTTAGAAAAACTTATCAAAAAGTAGGTAATAGTTACATCAGTCAGTTCAGTCACTATGTCCTGTCTGACACTTTGCAACCTGATGGACTGCAGCACATCAGGCTTCCCTGTCCATCACCAACTACCAGAGCTTGCTCAAACTCATGTCTATTGAGTCAGCATTAGCATCCAACCACCTCATCCTCAGTTAACCCCTTTTCTTCCTATCTTCAATCTTTCTCAGCATCAGGGTCTTTTCCAACAAATCAGTTCTTTGCAACAGGTGGCCAGCGTATTGGAGCTTCAGTTTCAGCATTAAGACTGATTACCTTTAGGATTGACTGGTTTGATCTCCTTGCAGTCCAAGGGATTTACGAGAGTCTTTTCCAACATTATAGTTCAAAAGCATCAATTCTTCTGCACTCAACTTTCTTTATGGTCCAAATATCACATCCATACATGACTACTGGAAAAACCATACTCTTGACTAGATGGAACTTGTCAGCAAAGTAATGTCTCTGCTTTTTAATGTGCCATCTAGGTTGGTCATAGCTTTTCTTTCAAGGAGCAAGCATCTTTTAATTTCATGGCTGCAATCACCATCTGAAGTGATTTTGAAGTCCAAGGAAATAAAGTCTGTCACTGTTTCCAATGTTTCCCCATCTATTTGCCATGAAGTGATGGGACCAGATGTCATGATCTTCGTTTCTTGAATGCTGAGTTTTAAGCCAGCCTTTTCACTTTCCTCTTTCAATTTCATCAAGAGGCTCATTTAGTTCCTCTTCAATTTCAACCATAAAGATTGTGTCATCTGCATATCTTAGGTTAGTATTATTTCTCCCAGCAATCTTGATTCCAGGTTGTGCTTCATCCAGCATGGCATTTCTCATGATGTTAATGAGAAATGAGTTAAATAAGCAATATATTCCTTTCTCAATTTTTAGCCCATCCATTATTACATGTCCAGTTCTGTTACTTCTTGATCTGCTTACAGATTTATCAGGAGGCAGGTAAGGTGGTCTGCTATTCCCATCTCTCTAAGAATTTGCACAGGTGGTTGTGATACTCAGTCAAAGGCTTTGGCATAGTCAATAAAGCTGATGCTTTTCTGGAATTCTCTTGCTTTATCCATGATCAAGCAGATGTTGGCAATTTGATCTTTGGTTCCTCTGCCTTTTCTAAATCCAGCTTGAACATCTGGAAGTTCTAGGTTCATGTACTGTTGAAGCCTAGTTTGGAGAAGTTTCAGCATTGCCTTGCTAACATGTGAGATGAGTTCAATTGTGCAATATATTGAACATTCTTTGGCATTACCTTTATTTGGAATTGGAATGAACATTGACCTTTTCCAGTCCTGTGGACACTGCTGATTTTCCCAAGTTTGCTAGCATATTAAGTGTAACACTTTAACAGCATCATCTTTGAAGATTTGAAATAGCTTAGCCAAAATTCCAACACCTCCACTAGCTTTGTTCATAGTGATGCTTCCTAAGCCCAACTTGACTTCAGACTCCAAGGTGTCTATCTCTAGGTTAGTGACTGCACCACCGTGGTTATCTGGGTCATGAAGATCTTTTTTGTATAGTTCTTCTGTATATTCTTGCCACCTTTTAATATATTCTGCTTCTGTTATGTCCATATCATTTCTGTCCTTTATTGTGTCCATCTTTGATGAAATGTTCCCTTGGTATCTCTAGTTTTCTTGAAGAGATCTCCAGTCTTTACCATTCTATTGTTTTCCTCTATTTCTTTGTGTGTTTCACTTAGGAAGGCTTTCTAATCTTTACTTGCTGTTCTTTGGAACACTGCATTCAGATGGATATATCTTTTCTTTTCTCCTTTTCCTTCAGCTTCTCTTCTTTTCTCAGCTATTTGTAAGGCCTCCTCAGACAACCATTTTGCCTTTTTGCATTTCTTTTTCTTGGGGATGGTTTAGATCACTGGCTCTTGTCCAATGTCATGAACCTCTGTCCATAGTTCTTCAGGTACTCTGTCTATCAGATCTAATCCTTGAATCTATTTGTCATTTCCACTGTATAACTAGAATGGATTTGATTTAGATCATAGTTGAATGGTCTGGCTTAAAACTCAACATTCAGAATACTAAGATCATGACCTCTGGTCTCATCACCTGATGGCAAATAGATGGGGAAACAGTGGAAATAGTGGAAACAGTAATAGAATTTATTTTCTTGGGCTCCAAAATCACTTCAGATGGTGACTGCAGCCATGAAATTAAGACGCTTGCTCCTTGGAAGTAAAGTTATGACCAACCTAGACAGCTTATTAAAAAGCGGCGACATTACTTTGCCAGCAAAGGTTCATCTAGTCAAAGCTATGGTTTTCTAATAGTCATGTATGGATGTGAGAGTTGGACTATAAAGAAATCTGCATGCCAAAGAATTAATGCTTTTGAACTGTGGTGTTGGAAAAGTCACTTGAGAGTCCCTTGGACTGCAAGGAGATCAACCCAGTCCATCCTAAAGAAATCAGTCCTGAATAATCATTGGAAGGACTGATCTTGAAGCTGAAACTCAAATACTTTGGCCACCTGATGTGAAGAATTGACTCCTTGGAAAAGACCCTCAGGATGGGAAAGACTGAAGGAGGGAGGAGAAGGGGACAACAGAGGATGAGATGCTTGGATGGCATCATGAGTTTGAACAAACTCCGGGAGTTGATGATTGACAGGGAGGCCTCGGGTGCTACAGTCAGTGGGGTTGCAAAGAGTCAGACACAACTCAGCAAATGAATTGACTGACTGACTGGTCTAGTGGTTTTCCCTAGTTTCTTCTATTTAAGTCTAAGTTTTTCTATAAGGATTTCATGATCTGGGCCACAGTCAGCTCCTGGTCTTGTTTTTGCTGACTGTATAGAGCTTCTCCATCTTTGGCTGCAAAGAATATAATCAATCTGATTTTGATATTGACCATCTGGTGATGTCCATGTGTAGAACTGTCTCTTGTATTGTTAAAAAAGGGTGTTTGCTATGACCAGTGCATTCTCTTGGCAAAACTGTTAGCCTTTGCCCTGCTTCATTTTGTACTTCAAGGCCAAACTTGTTTGTTCCTTCAGGTGTCCCTTGACTTCCTACTTTTGCATTCGGGTCCCCTATGATGAAAAGGACATCTTTGTTTTCCTTTTGGTGTTAGTTCTAGAAGGCCTTGTATGTCTTCACAGAACCATTCAACTTCAGCTTCTCCAGCATCAGTTGTTGAGGCATAGACTTGGATTACTGTGATATTGAGTGGTTTGCCTTGGAAACGAACAGAGATTATTCTGTCATTTTTGAGATTGCATCCAAGTACTGCATTTCGGACTCTTTTGTTGATTATGAGGGCTACTCCATTTCTTCAAAGGGATTCTTGCCCACAGTAGTAGATATAATGGTCATCTGAATTAAATTCACCCATTCCAGTCCATTTTACTTCACTGATTCCTAAAATGCCAATGTTCACTCTTGCCATCTGTTGACCATTTCCAATTTACCTCGATTCATGGACTTAACATTCCAGGTTCCTATGCAATATTGATCATTACAGCATTGGAATTTACTTCCATCACCATGACTGGTGATGAGCCAGTCATGGATGACTTACTTCCATCATCCACAACTGGGTTTTGCTTTTTCTTTGGCTCTATCTCTTCATTCTTCCTGGAGTTATTTCTCCAATCTTCTCCAGTAGCATATTGGGCACCTACTGATCTGGGAAGTTCATCTTTCAGTGTCACATCTTGTTGCCTTTTCATTCATGGGGTTTCATGGCAAGGATACTGAAGAGGTTTGCCAGTCCCTTTGCCAGTGGACCATGTTTTTTCAGAACTCTCCACCATGAACCCTCCATCTTGGGTGGCCCTAAACAGTATGGCTCACAGTTCATATGATCAGTTTGGGTAGTTTTCTGTGACTGTGGTTTGCATTCTGTCTGCTCTCTGATGGATAAGAGGCTTGTAGAAGCTTCCTGATGGGACAGACTGGCTGTGGAGGAATATGGGTTTTCTTCTGATGGGCAGGGCCATGCTCAGTAAATCTTTAATCCAATTTTCTGTTGATGAGTGGGGCTGTGTTCCTCCCTGTTGTTTGGCCTGAGACCAAACTAAGGTAGGGGTAATGGAGACCTCCTTCAAAAGGAGTTATGCCAGCACTGTTTATTCAGTGTTTTGACACACACCTCTGCCAGGGACGCCTGGACACTCACAGCCACATCTGACTCAGTCTCTTCTGAGGTCACTGCTCCCTTCTCCTGGCTGCTGGTGTGCACAGTTTTGTTTTTGCCCTCCAAGAATCTGTCTCCCCAGTCAGGTGGAAATTCTGTAATCAAATGCCACAGGCCTCCAAAGCCAAATCCCTGGGGGATCTCAGCCTCTTTGCCAGATCCCCAGGTTGAAAACTCTGCTGTACATCCTAGAACTTTCATAACAGTATGAGAACTTCTTTGGTATAATTGTTCTCTAGTTTGTGGGTCGCCTGCTCAGTGGCTCTATGGTGGGGCTAATAGTAACACAAAAACTAACCTGACCTAAAAATTTTGTTTTTAAAAAAGCCATTTCCATAGAATGAATAGTGTCAGTCCAAGAAAAAAAAAAAAAACAGAATGTTCTGTACAGAATGACAAAAATGGAGGAATAGATAGTAGCCAGTCTAATTTAGGAAATGGAACCCAGTCAAGTGGAAAAATTGAGAATCAAAATTTTTTTTAAATCTAACTAATGCTGTGTATAAACATTTCTAGAATAAAGTGAAGAACTGAAGTAATTATCTGGATAACTAAAGCACAAAAATGTAAATATTTCTGTTCTTCTGTTTAGGTAATTCAGGGAAAGTTTTACTTGGACTGTTCACTTTATGTGACTGCACAACAGTCATGAATTAGCATTTCTCCACAAAAAAAAAAGCCTAAATAAAGACTTTACTCAAGGGTTAAGAGCAATTAAAGAGAAGATAGATTCATAAATATCTTAAACTTCATACTCCACATAGCTTCATAGGCTTTTGAAAGCTTTCTAAGAAATTGGGGCTCATCCTAAGGCTAAAAGCAGCCATCCATACAATCAAAATTGTATTTGAAAACACATACTCTGGATACAGCATGGGGAATTTGACAGATTAAACAAATAAGGCAATAATATAGATGCCATAGTAACAGAAGGTGAATGTGCTACTTGTTTTGTTCTGTAATTCAACTTCTTTCTCTGTCTCCTTTTCTCTTTGTTTATATTTTCAGTTCAAGTGTCATCATTTCTAAGGAACAATTTCATAAATTCCAACCTATTCTGCAAAGTCATCCATCCCTGCTTTTGTGCCCCATTAAACTCAGAATACATTTCTACCCTCTTACATAAACCATTGAATTATGTACTTATTTGCATCTGTTCTTATCCTGGCCAGTGAATTCTTAATGAAAGTTATTTTCTGTTACCAGGATCTAGCACAATGTTTGGACTTGTGCTTATCAAAAAAGCTCTGACATAAGAAAGAGTTTGGTACTATTTTCCATACCTTCCCTAAAGACCACTCTTAAAAAGACATTTTGAAAATAGCTATTTTGGTAAATACTACTGAGTTACTTCAGCAGCACTTTAATTTAAATTGTTTAAGGAAGATATCTTGTCTGTTGTTTATACCATATCCCCTGGGCCTAAACCAATGTCTGGCATACAGTAGGCACTCAATAAATATTTAAAGAATAAATAAAAGAACAACTTTTTAAATTCAATTATCAGTTTTCTCCTTCATTTAAAAAGGGTCATCCACTATTGGTATAAGTCAAAACATAATTCACATCTACTTTTAGGGTCTTCAATTATTTACCTACCATAAAATGGAAACATTGACTAAGATAACCATCAGTAATGGTGAGTCAACATCTGAAGGGTTAGTGTAGAGTACGTTCTCTCTGGTAACAAAGTCTTAAAAATGGAAAAATGGTAGACTTGATACGCTAGCTGCCTTGGTCCAAAAGAAATGCAATCATAAATATTAAACCTTACAAAGGGGAGCTGTATTGTAGATGCACCTTTTTTCCTTGACCTTGATCACCTTTTTTTCATTCAATATATTCTTGTTATGTTTTCAAACCTGACTAGTGCAAATTCAATATCCTTTATGTAAATTATATCCTTTATACTATTTGATTTGGCATTTGCCACCCTATCTCATGTGCTATGTGGACTTTAACACATAATACATTCTCCAAAGTACCAAAAGTTCATTGCTTGTTCTAGAGCAACAGTGGGAGGGAAGGTGGAGAAGGATGGATTTTGGCAATCAGACTAGTCTCCTTCCAGAACTCTGTATCCCTTTCCCTCTCCCTTCTTCTCATCTTCTCTCTCTCCCCCTCATACACACACACACACACACACACACACACACACACACACACACACACA
>ML663565.1:26120727-26188636 GCA_007570785.1 Antilocapra americana
ATTTTCTGATGGTCTTTCTTTTTGTCTTCTTCTTCTGGGACTCCTATGATTCGAATATTGGTGCGTTTAATATTGTCCCAGAGGTCTCTAAGATTGTCCTCATTTCTTTTAATTCTTTTTTCATTTTTCCTTTCTGTTTCATTTATTTCTGCCATTCTGTCTTCTACCTCACTTATCCTGTCTTCTATCTCTGTTATTCTACTGTTGGTTCCCTCCAGGGTGTTTTTGATCTCATTTATTGCATTATTTATTGTATTTTGACTCTTTTTCATTTCTTCTAAGTCCTTGTTAAAGCTTACCTGCATCTTCTCAATCCTTGCCTGCAGGTTATTGAACTGCAGCTCCAACTTATTTTCCAGGTTTTGGATCATATTCACTATCCTTATTCGGAATTCTTTGTCAGGTAGACATCCTATCTCTTCGTCTTTTGTTTGGTCTAGGGGGTATTTATCCTGTTCTTTTACTTGCTGGGTATTTCTCTGCTTTTTCATCTTGTTTATCTTGCTGTGTTGCCCCTTTATTGTGGGGGTTCCTCACTATGGGAGGGGTTAGATGTGTGGTTTGTAGAAGTTTCCTGGGTGGGAAAGCTTGTGTGGTGTTCTGGTGGGTGGATCTGGGTTTCCTCACTGTAACTAACAATGGAGTGTCCAGTAAAGAGATTTGAGGTGTCGGTGGACTTGGTTTGACCTTGGGCAACCTGTGTATTGAAGCTCCTGGCAGTGTTCCTACGTTGCTGGTGAATTTGCTTGGTATATCTTACTCTGGAGCTTGTTGGCCCTTGGGGGTTGATTAATTTCAGTTTTGGTATGGAGGAGGTTGATGAGTTCCTATCGATTAATTAACCCTTGGATCCAGGAGTTTTCTGGAATTCTCAGGGTCTGGGTTTAGTTTCCTGTCTTCCAGTATCCTCAGGGCTCTTTCATCTCTGCACTGATGGTGGCAGAACCTCTAGTTTAGTGATGAGAAGTTTCTTCACAGTGAGGGACACCCTGTCGGATACACAGAGTTACATGGCATGGACCAGAAGGAGAAGAGAGGAATCCGATGGTGAGGGAGTGAAGTGGCCAGTGATTGCTCCTCTGTGTGCCCTCCACAGCCTGGATCCCTTGGAGATGTTCACAGAGTTATATCGAAATGTGAAGAGTGTGGAAGGAGACAGAATTGACCAGAGAGAGAAAGGAGAGAGTCAGATGGATAGAGACAGATCCAGCCAGTGGTCAGTTATTTCAGTGTTCTTCACAGCTGGTAACTCTCAAGCAGAGTCCCAGTGTTGGGTAGAGAATATACAGAGGGAGAGGACGTTGAAGGTGTCTTGGTAGGAGAAGAAAAGAGAAAAGAAAAAGAAAAAAAAAGAAAAAAGGAGACACAAGAATGGGGAGAGAGCAGTCAAGCCACTGATCTCGCTCCAAGGTAACGATGAGTATTGGAGCTTGGGTCCTTAAAGATACAAAGTTGATACTCAATACTAATAGGCAAAGATTAAAAATCTAGAGTAAAGACGGGATTCTCAAAATACTATTACAAAGAAAAAGATAGAAAGAAAGATAAGGAAGAGAAAGAAAAACAAAAACAAAAACAAAAAAAAAGAGGAGAAATAAGAATGGGGAGAGAGCAGTCAAGGCAATGATCTCACTCCCAGGTAGCAATGGGTACTGGAGCTTGGATCCTTAAAGGTACAAAGTTGATACCAAATACTAATAAGCAAAGATTAAAAATCTAGAGTAAAGACTGGATTCTCAAAAGTACTATTATGAAAAAAAGAAAGAAAGAATGATAAAGAAGAAAATACAACAACACCACCACCACCAACAACAACAAAAATCAGTTAAAAAAAAATTTTTTTTAAAAAAGGGGAATAAAGTGGAGATATAAAAGGTAAGAAAGGAGATAGGATGGAGAATGCAATAAGGGAGAAAGAGGAGATTAAAAAAAGGGGAAATAAAAATAAAGGAAAAGAAAGGCAAAAAAAAAAATAACAAGGTTATAGGGGACTTAAAAATTCTAAAAAAAAAAAAGGGTATAAAAAAGTTTTAAAAATTTAAAAGATGTTCCTAGTACAGTTATAACTAAGGCTTTCTCTGGTGCTGATGCGTACTGGGAGGGGTCAGTTTATTTTTCAGACAATTCCTTGGGTCCGGCTTGTACTTCTCATGGTCTATAGACTCCAAACCTGTTGCCTCTGCTAGCTTAAGCGTCTTCTGTTTGCCGGTCTTTTATGTGTCTATTCAGCGCTCTGGAGTTTGCCCTGCTCCTGCTGAGTGCGCTTCCCCCGCCCCTTCTGCTCGGCTCTCTGTCGTCCGCCCGGCGCAGTTGGGGAGTGGGGCTTCTCCCCTCCCCCGGCCCAACCGCTCGGCTTTCCCGAAGTGCAGCTAAGCACGTCTTCTTAGGTGTGCAGAGCTCTGATCTGTCCAGAATCCCCAGTAGTCTTGGTTAGCACCTAGCTCTGTGCGCAATTTGGACGAGGAAGCCTCGCCGGGGCTGGGCTATGCCCGCTGGTCTCGGGCAGGGTTTGGGTCCAGCTCCACCCAGCCGGCCGCCTCCCTGCCAACTCCGCCTCACCCTTTGGTCTCGCTGAGGCTGGGTTATGCCCGCTGCACTAGGGCGGGGGCTGGGCCGGTCCGCAGCCCACAGGGGCCCAGTTCTCCTCGGCCGGCAGCCTCTCTGCCGACTCCACACGCCCTTTGTTCTGTGCCACCCGGCCGGCTGCCTCTCTGCCGACTCCGCACACCCTTTGTTCTGTGCCACCCGGCCAGCCGCCTCTCTGCCGACTCCACACCTCTCCTTGTTCTGCGTGGGCCTGGCAGGGGGGCTCTTCCTGGGGAAGGCTACTTCTCAGTCTGTCTCCGGTTAGCCCCCTGGGTTAGGTCGCTCAGGCTGCTCCGTTCCCTGAGCGCGCGGCCCGCCCCTCCCTGAGCAGTCCCCTTTGGCTAGTGGGGGGTGGGGCGTCCGCCACCGCCGCTTCCCTGTGCCTTCCAGCCAGAAATGTAGCTTGCAGGGCTTAATTATTAATCTGCTTTTACTCCCAGCTATCTTGCTCTCCAAGATTCACCACAAATCCGCCCGAGAGAATGCTCCCTGGTATTCAGAAACGTTTCTCCTCTTTTTTTTTTTTCCTCTTTGTTCCAGACTCCCCTTCCGGGACGGATCCCCGCCCCCAACTCTGTCTCTCCCTTTACTTTTTTCTCTCTCTTTTTTCTTTTGTCCTACCTCCTCTCGTCAGCAATGGGCCGTCCCTTCAGATGCCCGATGTCCTCTGCCAGCATTTAGATCCTGTTTTATGGAGTTTGCGCGGTCTTTAAAAGTTCTTTTGGTGTATTTATTGGGGAGAGAGTGGTTTCCCCATCCTATTCCTCCGCCATCTTAGTTCCCCCTCAGCTTGTACTTAATCTTTATTGATCTTTTCTTCATAAAAAAAGAGAAAAATCAATTTTTTATTATGTTTGTTAAACAGGTAGAGCAAGACTGAAGTGGGCACAGCAAATAAAGCAATTGATAACTATTTGCTGAGATGTTCAATTTTATACACACACACGTGTATATATACATACATACATATATATATGTATATATATATATATATGTGGTTTAGTTGTTAAGTCGTGTCTGACTCTTGTGACCCCATGGATTATATAGCCCTCCAGGCTTCTCTATCTATGGGGATTCTCCAGGCAAGAATACTGGAGTGAGTTGCCATCTCCTTCTCCAGGAGATCTTCCCAACCCAGGAATCGAACCCAGGTCTCCCACATTGCAGGCAGATTCTTTACTGACTGAGCTACAAGGGAAGCCATATATTATATATATGTTATATATATGATTTATTTATTTGACTGCACTAGGCCTGAGTTGATGCATGCAAACTCTTAGTTGCAGCATGTAGGATCTAGTTCCCTGACTAAGGATGGAATCCAGGCCCCCTGTGTTGTGAGCTCAGAGTCTTAGCTACTGGACCACCAGTCTTAGCTACTTTCCAATTGAAGATATTGAAGGGAAACTATGAGTAAGACAAAAAATAAATAGAGTCTTACTATCTCTATTGAGAAAATATCTATCTTGATCTATCTTGGTTTTTATTAGTACTTCTGTTTATTATCCTGAACATCCCAAAGCATGTGCATGGATTTGAATGTTAAACATTAAAGTATTTTTTAGAGGAAACAGACATATATAAACATATTTACAATTTAATTTCTAATTTTAATATGTCTCCAGTATCTCCAGTATACATAGGGACTAAAAGATATTAAATTAGTCCAAGTAATCAGGCATATATTCTGAAGTTAACTCTCTTCACCCAACATATAGCACTCCCAAGGCAACTACGTTTCAGGCTCTTTGGCTTATTTAGAACCTGAAGCTTATATAATTTTCATGTTTGAGGATTTATACTGTTCATTTCTCCTAAATTCTGGAATATGACAATGCAGAAAAGAATCTGTTACATAGTTTTGCCATTCTATAACCAGATTCTCCTTTTTCTAATGGAGAAAAACTGCCCATCTACAAGGGAAATTAGGCAGAGGACATTTGCATGCATTTATTTTATGCACCTGTTAAACATCCATTATGGGGGATCACTGTGTAGTCATTCAAATACAAAGAGTTATGAAAAACAGATCGCTACATTTAGAGCTTGAAGTCAGAGGGGACGATGACCTATCTGTGAACCCACTGATAACATATGTGATGTTTAGGAAAAGGGCTCTAAAGCCTTTCTCACAGGAGAGGAAACTTTATGAGAACGTGGGGTTTCCATAAGTGATCCATACAGGCATATAAGTGTCTGCCAGGATTAAGTAAGTAGGCTGAGGCAAGAGCGTGCACATGGGAGTCATTTTAAAGCAACAGTGAACTTCATTTATAATGATATCCTGCCTATTATTAAAACATGGGCGGCATTAAACACAATTACCTCCAAAACGTGGCTGCAACAAACCCAGGCTACAGCTGTTATCGTCACCGCCCTGAGCCTGGTAAGTAAGATATACTGTGTCCTCTCGGTAACTTTATCCACATGACTGGGGGGAGATGAAAGCAAAGAGAGCCAGTGAAATGTGTGCAGTGTCCCGAAGTTTGAGACTAAAAAATTAATAAACAGAAACCTCAGTTAAATGCAGCTCGTACACACTGTGAGGACTGCAGAGTCCAACGACTCTTCGTAAGATGAAAGACTCTTCTTTCCTGGCAGGAACTCAGCCAATGAAACGCCACAGACTCAAACTTTCTCCTTTTCTTGCCATGGGTGGGGTCGGGGGAGGTTGGGGAACTTGTATGTGGCCCACCATAGTTACAGACCCCAAACTGCAATTCTTTGCTGATCTTGAATAAACCCATCTTTGCCGGAGAAATGTCTGGCCATCTATTTATTTCAGGTAAAGATGAAGTTTTATCAGGGTAAAGTAGAAAACATAAACCACTAGTGTGTTACTCAGTACCGGCTCTATCACAAAGCATACCTAGGAGACCTATCTGATCATTTCTAATTCTGGTGTCTCTTGCTACCAGAGCAGAACAACCCCAGAAATCAAGCTGGTTGGAGGGAAATGGAAAGGTTCTGTTGTCTTCAGTCACTCCCCACCAAACGAAATTTAGGGCTAGTGCTCCCTAGCATGGTTGTATATTAGAACTGGTTATATATTTTTAGCCATAGAATTGGTTAAAAATTCTGATACCTGAGCTCCATCACTAAGATTCTGAGTGAATTTAATTGCTTTGCCATAGGACCCAGATCACTGACTAATGCTGGCTTTCCCAGGTCATTCTAATATACAGGTAAGGTGGTTAATCACTGTTCTAGGCCAAGATATAAGACTGACATTTACAAGTCAAGGGGTTGAGCCAAGCCTTGCTCTTTAAAAAATCCTTTCAAGCTATCATTTTGTGACATTTTCCCTCGAATGCTACCCTTGATATTTATTTGAATCTGAATTTCTCCAAGTAACAACATTCAGGATATTGGGAGAAGAAGTAGTGGAGTATAAGTGTGTTGTCCACAGTGAACTGAATTCACAAACTAGTGGCAAATACACTTTTGCCCAAAGCACCCAACTTGTAACAAATCAGGACATTCGTTATTGAAGGTTGGAAAGTGATAAAGAACATGAGACTAAACATATCGCGGGGACTGCAATTTTTCATATTTATGAAATCAATGAATAATGGGCATAAAATCGTGGTGTGTGCATTTACTGTGGGCTGTCAGAGAAAAAGAATGTCTTCATTACCAACCAGGCCTCGGTGTTAAGTATTTTGGAGCCTATGGGACTGTTCTAGATATTAGAAATCTTCAGTAAAGTCACAAATGAGAAACACATTGTAACACACACAGAGTCTGGACGTTCCAAGCACATATGTCTATAATCTTAACCAAATCCTTGGAAGAAAAAAGTTGCAACTAGATTTTAAAGATGCCTAGATTTGGGGGTCTGGAAAGTATTAGGCAAGGGGGAAGTGAACAAGAATGGTTGTGTATAGTAACAGCTGGAGTTCACTCCTGCCTAGCTGGCCACCTAGGTCAGCTCCAAGCTGCATATTGTCTTGTCACTTTTGACTATTTATTTGCAGGGGTGAACCAGCTAAGTACACACATTCTAAATTCTGAACATCATCAGAAAGTCCCAACCCCAGTTCTCCATATTTGCCTTGATGGACTGCTGAAAACTCCAGCAATGTACAACACAAGGATTGGAAGACAGATTTGGTTTCAGGATTTGCTGCTAACCAGCTACTGGTAACTCAGGGGCTTCCTTGGTAGCTCAGCTGGTAAAGAATCCCTCTGCAATGTAGGAGACCTCAGTTTGATTCCTGGGTCAGAAATTTCCCCTGGAGAAGGGATAGAGTATCCACTCCAGTATTCTTGGGCTTGCCTGGTAGCTCAGATGCTAAAAATACACCTGCTTGGGCTGGGAAGATTCCCTGGAGGAGGGCTTGGCAACCCACTCCAGTATTCTTGCCTGGAGAATTCCCATGGACAGAGGAGCCTGGTGGGCTACAGTCCATGGGGTCTCAGAGTTGGACAGGACTGAGCGACTAAGCACAGCACAGCACAGCTAAGGAAACCTGGACAAGTTTTTCAAAATCTGAATATCATTTTCCTCCAATGTAAGACAAAGTTAATTTTAAAAATGACTGCAACTAACTCCCAAGTTTAATATTTGAAAGAAAAATTATTTAGAAGAAATTTGATGTGTAACTTGCAAAGTACTATGAAATGGGGGACTATCAGCCTTATTTCAGGCATCAAGTTTATAAACCTTACAGAATCACCATGAAAATAATAACAAAAGTCATCAGTTACCTAATGCTGTATAACAAATTATCCCCAAACATTATTATACTCAACATCTCAGGATTAGGAAATTTGGGAAGGGCTCAGCCAGGCACGTTTCACTGAAGCTTTCTAATAGCTGCAATCATTTTTGTTGAAGCTTATTCAGTCTTCTTCTGAAGGTGTAACTAGGTTTGGAGAATTTACTCAAGGTGATTCATTCAGGGTTGGCAAGTTGGCACTGGCTATCGGCCTCAGCCCCTGGGCTACTGGGTTGCTTGAATGTCCTGACAGTCTGACAGTTGGCATCCACATATCAAGCAATCCAAGAGACCATGGTGAAGTTGCATTACCATTTGTGACCAAATCTTGGAAGTGCCCCATGATCACTTCCACTTTGAACTCTGATTCAAAGCAGCTGGTACCATATAAGAGTGTGAATTCCAGTAGATGAGAATCATTGAGAGCCATCCAGGAGGCTTACTACCAACACTTAGCTGTTTATATTTTTCTACCTAATAGACCATCAAGCTCTCTCAGATAGAGACATGGAAAGGAGAAAGAAAACTCAAATCTGCCCGATGTAAGACTTACATGTACTGCATCACAAGGAACCCAAGACAAGAGGATCCCAAAGAAGAGAAAGCCAACCAAATGGTAGAAAAAACCTTGAAAAAGAAGATAGAGGAACAGGGAACAGTGGAAATAACCCACACGAGATGGCATGGTTTTCTGAGATTAGTCTAGCTCACAAATACCTCAAAAGTGGTCCATGTTCAAAGATCTTGTAATCAAAGTGGGCTTCTAATTGAAGATTCAATATTCATAAACTAAACAATTAATTATCATTTGAAGAGAGCATATGCTGTAAATATTTGATTCTGCAGGCTGTGCTAATGATTTTATTGTCTCCAGATATGTTATCCACCCTTCCTTTGCTTTACATTTGTTGTCGTTGTTGTTTTAGCTGCTAAGTTGTGTCTGACTCTTTGTAACCCCATGGACTATAGCACACCAGGCTCCTCCCTCCGTGGGATTTCCCAGGCAGGAATACTGGGGTGGGTTGCCACTTCCTTCTCCCTTGCTCTGTGTTACAAGTAACTTACCCCTGTAAACTATATTCTCAGATTCCCTTGCCTCTGGCTGCTTTCTGCTAATGGGAGGCATTGGCTGCAGACTAGTATATGGGGCAAAGAAGTCAAGGTCTTTTTCCCCTTTCCTCTCTACTTCATGCAGCTCCTCCAGCAATAACTGCCTCCTCTCCACACTTCTAACTCCCTCCAGAAGGCTGTTCCCTCTGCAGTACGAGCTCCCACTGAACAAGGTCTGGCTCTCAGGAGGAGACACTGCCTCTCAGGCCTGGTTAACCCTATCTCCTTCCCAAGGCTCCTTGCTATGGTCGTCTTCATGATTGCCTCCCTACTGCCAGTAGCCCGTTCCATTCTCCCGGCATCTACTCTCAAGCTAAGATAGGGGATATGGGCTCTGTTTTTCTGACTCAGTCTCACTGATAACAGTAAAGAACAGGTCATAAATGGCCCAAATCTTGCTCTAACCATGGCACAAAATGTCAGTCTAAAATTAGGTAGAATAATTATGTAAAGGTCACATACCAACCAAAAAGAATTCGACTACGCCACCTCCCACTGAGTTTCAATGTTCACGGGTTTGTGGAGTTTGTTGAATGTTTGGGAGGACAGGAAGGAGAGAAGGATAATAGCTCCGATATTGATAGAATAAATACAGTGTGCCATGAACATGCCCAGGCAAGTTGCTCTAAGGGTTCAGAGCAAGAAGAACACATTGTACCTTCAGGAATCTGGATGGTAGGTACAGAGTGGGGAGTCTGAATTGGGCCTTGATGGATGAACAGAGCTTGAAAATTAAAGATGAGGATGACAATATTCCAGGGAGAACAGTTGCAAACTTCAAAAGTTAAAAAAAAAAAAAGGGATGGGTAAATGAACCTAGAGTCTGTTATACAAATTGAAGTAAGTCAGAAAGAGAAAAACAAATATCGTATATTAACGCATATATATGGAATCCAGATAAATGGTACTGATGAACCTATTCAGGGTTGGAATAGAGACAGAGACATAGAGAACAGACTTGTGGACACAGCAGGGGAAGGAGAGGGTGGGACAAGCTGAGCAAGTCACACTGAAACAGACGTATTACCATGTATAAAGCAGACAGCTGGTGGGAAGTTGCTGTATACACAGGGAGCTCAACCTGGTGCTCTCTGACAATGAGATGATGGGGTGAGGGGAAGGGTGAGAGGGAGGTTCAAGGGAGGGGACGCGTGTACACTTATGCCTGATTCACGCTGTATGGCAGAAACCACACAGCAACGTAAAACAATTATCCTTCAATTAAAAATAAATCCAAAAAAGATGAGAAATTTACTCTTTATAATGGGTCCAAAGAATTCAAGGACTTAAATAAAATTTTAAGAGTCCCAGTTGCTATTTCTCCTTCACCCAAGACTTGTAACTAGCGTAAAAGTGACACCTCTAGTGTATGGGCAATGATAGGATAATTAGGGACTTTGCTTTGCTTACTGCCCAATCCAAGATACCTAATAATGTGCTTGGCATGGTGGGTGCTCAGCAAATACTTGTTAAATGAATTAATGAGGCACAGTCTTCATGTCATAGTTCACAGGAACTATACAACTATTCACTCATTCATATTAGGATCAGGCACATCCTAAGTGAAGACATTATTTAAATGTCTTCCCCAAACATGTCACAAGAAGAAAGCATAGCATTACAAACCACTCTAACTTCATTATTGAGATAACTGCCAACACCTCTCAAAATGTGAGCTTCAAAGCACATGAGCCTGTGAGATCCCGAAGATTATTTAGTGCCATTCTTTTTTAAATCACAATCTGGGCTTGGATTCAACAGGATTCAACACTTATTCATCCCTTAAAAAATGTTCGTACTAAAATGTGGTCCTAAGCAGGGGTTAATGGATCTTCTAACTGGAATGTCTTTCCAAACTTCCACAGCTGCTCTGAGTGAAAACACCAGACTCCCAGATGCCAAGCTCGTGTGACAGAGATCTGGCACCAACTGAGTTTGCTATTCATTATTTCATTATCTTACAACACACCCCAAAAACAAAGCCCTGTAGATGGTTGGTGGTTTTCCTGGCTTCTGCAAAGAGCAAAGGCCCAAAGGGCAGTGCTTGGAAGAAATCCACCTGTGGCTAGGGACTTTTAATTGAAATCTCAAATACACTTTAAAGCTTCAGAATGCCACTTCATGGAGTTATTGCTATTCTTCCCCACTGGGTACATCTTTGCTCTGACTTTGTTAAGATGGGAAGTTGTTCCATATATGCTGCAGCCCGGTAAATGTGACTACAGTGAGACATTAACAAATCCTGCCTTCGGAAAAAGCGTTTTTGAGCATGGACACTTGCTCCAAGTCCATCTACTTCAATTAGCGAGATTTCATTTTTCACTTGGTCTATTTTTAACATGCAGCTAAAAACCATTTATAATGAAGAAAGTCTGCATTCTTTGTAGTGGGAATGTCCATTCAACAAATGTTATTTCAAAGAAGTGAGTGTGTGTGTATTTGTACAGAAGATTTCATCATAAAGGAATCTGATTCTTTAGAGTGCCCTTGACATTTGGGGAGAGGGATGTTGGATGTTGAGAGGAGAGAGAAAGACTATACTGGTAATTGTGTCTGATATAAGGGAGAAAGAAAATTTATATGATGGTTGGGGTTAGGGTTAGGGTTGTTACTGTTTTATTCACTAAGTAGCATCTGACTCTGTGACCCCATGAACTGTAGCCCACCAGGCTTGTCTGTCCATGGATCTCCCAGGCAATAATACTGAGTGGGTTACAATTTTCTTCTCCAGGATGTCTTGATCAAACCCGCATCTCCTGCTTAGCAGGCAGATTCTTTACCACTGAACCAAGTGGGAAGTCCCTAGGGTTAGGGTATAGGTTACCAAACTCAATGGACATGGGTTTGGGTGGACTCTAGGAGTTGGTGATGGACAGGGAGGCCTGGCATCCTGCAGTCCATGGGGTCACATGGAGTCGGACACGACTGAGCGACTGAACTGAACTGCCAAACTGTTGCTGGAATTCTACATTGTAATCCTTGGAAAACAGTCTTGGTGTTTGTTTGTTTGTTTTCTGTTAATGAGCAGACTCCATAAATGGGAAATGTAACACTCTAGGCAGCAGGCTAGAGCTGAGGAGATACTTTTACTTCTTACTCTTTTGTAAGAGACCAAAGGAGTTCATTTGCCAGTTGCAATTTTTAGTTTAGCAGGAAAGAAAACACTCAGATGGCATGCTAAGAATTCGACCTTGTAGGATCGGGACTACAGCAGCTGACTAAGATTCTGGAAATCCAGAATATTATAGGACCGTGATCACATCCATGAGAACCAACTGGCCATCAGTTACCACATATGAGCCTAATGAAAACTTGAAACATCTGAGGTTTGCTTGAGGAAGACTTTTATGTTATATAATCCCTATACCTATTTCTGTTCAACTTCTTTCCATAATACTTGAGATAAGTGGTACTGTTCAGTCACCAAGTCATGTCCATCTCTTTATGACCATGTGGGCTCCAGCACGCCAGGCTTCCCTGTCCTTCCCTGTCTCCTGGAGTTGGCTCAAACTCATGTCCATTGAGTCAGGGATGCCATCCAACCATCTCATCCTCTGACGCCTGCTTCTCTTCCTGCCCTCAGTCCTTCCCAGCATCAGGGTCTTTTCCAATGAGTCAGCTCTTCACATCAGGTGGCCAAAGTACTGGGACTTCAGCTTCAGCATTAGCCCTTCCAATGAATATTCAGGGTTTCTTTATGTGAGTAGACTCTAAAAATGATTGCCTCTTCAAAATATTAGACATGCCCAAGCACACTGGGTAGAATATGTCTAGTTACTGACATAAGCATGGACAAAATTTGACTAATAAACAGAAGAAAGAATGTGTACGTTGTTAAGCTTTAAATTTTTTAAATCCATAGCAACACTATGCGTACGATGATTTTATATCTTGGTAAACTGTTTCAGTGTATACGATTTTTTTCAAAGCCCACGTTTAGTATTAATTTCTAAAAGGAAACTTAACATGAGATACAAATATGGGGAACAGCTTACAGTAACCTTAAAAAGTGTCTAGTTGTAGTAACAGTCAGAGATAAATGCTGTTTAAATCTGATTTATATATACATTGCAGATTTTCTTTTTATGTATTCATCCCTTACCTTTCTTATCCTATTGTCTTATCAATAACATATTTATTATACTTGTCTTATAATAACTTCATCTTTTTGTAAAAATTGTTTATCATTTTTGAAAAATTACAGCAGTACAAGTATGTTTTTTAATCCCAATAACCTAGAAATAACCATTATTAATATTGAAATGGGAATTAATCCCATCATATCTTGTGCCAAGGAGAGTTCAATATATCACTTTATTATTTCTAAATTAATTACAAGTATATAAAACTGGGTTCCCTGGAACCAAATGCTAAGATGGAATTTGAGGAGCAACATATTTCTCACGGATCAGCACACAAGAAGGGAAAGGGGAAGAAGAGGCATTGAGCACAGGAGAAGTTACATTGTGGAGGATGCCTGGGAAAAGCCTTGGCCAACCCAGCAGGGAATCCTAGGGTGAGTGGTGCCTGAGGAGGGTCCTGCTTGAAGCCCTTGGAAGCCCACTCCATGAGGGAAGGCGCTCTGGCCCCAGCAGGAGTGTGACGCAGCCACGGTGTCTCCACACAGCTGTGGCTGTCCTCGAAGGAGCGGGGAGCCTCAGGCTGTCTGCTGATTACATAGCCCCCTGTCAACTGGGCAGTGAGTCCTTCTTTGGAGACAAATTTGGGCAGAATGTCTCCATGCCCACCACAGCAGGAGACTGTTCCAGTCTTTTTTTTCCCTAATTAATTAATTTATTTTTTCTTTACATTATCGTGTTGGTTTTGCCATACATTGACATGAATCCGCCATGGGTATACATGTGTTCCCCTTCCAGAACCCCCCTCCCACCTCCATCCCGATTCCATCTCTCTGGGTCATCCTGGTGCATCAGCCCTGGGCACCCTGTATCATGCATCAAACCTGGGCTGGTGATTCATTTCACATATGATAATTTACATGTAAGCATGGCCAAGGAATTAGCTCTTCTAGTGGTGTTGTCAAGCCCAAGAATTAAATCGTTTCTTAAAAGTAGCTTAGGTATGCCTGTGTGCGAAGTCTCTTCAATCATGTCTGGCTTTTTGCAACCCAATGAACTGCAGCTCGCCAGGCTCCTCTGTCTCTCAGATTTTCCAGGCAAGAACAGTGGAGTGGGTTGCCATGCCCTCTTCCAGGGGATCTTCCCAACCCAGGGATCGAACCAGTGTCTCTGATGACTCCTGCCCTGGCAGGCAGGTTCTTCGGCATTGCCGCCTCCTGGGAAGCCCAGGTTGTGTGTAACATCCAACAAAGTACATTCAGATTTGCTCTCGCATCTTCCCTCTAGTTAGTCACTTTAATAACTTGTTTATCTTGTAATTTTAGAACTGAGCCTCTGTATCTACAGCATAGGGATACTTTTTTTAAAAATTATCTGCTAAGCAAATTACTATTTGCAAGAATTGCTAATATTATGTAAAATTATAGACTTAAAGTTGGAAAAGACCAGAGAGCTCATCTTGTTTTACGTCTATGAGCCAGTGCTCTCAGATGTAAAGTCTCTCCTCCAGGTTTAGCTGGTAGTAGAACAAGGACAAGACTTATCTCTTAATTCCTAATATAATTGCTATTTTATAAAAGATAAAGTGGGTTCTTAATTTCAGAAAATTTATCCCACCAGGTATATGATATTTCAGAGTTTATTATGATAGTTTTCGTTATAAAACACTACCACTTGAATAGGTGATTTCCAAAGAACTAAACCATCTCAGATGTGATCTTATGAAAAAGATGAGCTGTAAGTCTGCTCTAAGAAATTTAACAACATCTAAACTCTATAGAGACTTGGAATTTTCACAAATGATATTTCATATTTAATTCAGGGTATCCTTGTTAGGCAATTTTTAAAGATTGAGAATAAATTTGAACCTATCCTTTGGGCTCTCAATAAGAATTCTATAACTGCTTATGTGAAAGTAACAATCTTAGAAAAGAAAAAACCTAACATCCTAGCAGGTTTAACACTGGCAGCTTTAGACTTTCATAGACTTACGCTTATTACTTATGCACAGTCTCTTCAGGGTTACAAAATGGATGGGAAAACCCTGAAGAGTATGTGCAGTGGTCCAGAGGACTGAGGGGGTACTGAAATTTGATACCAGCACTAAGTATTAGCAAAGACACAAGATCACTTGTGTGGGTTAACCCTTTACAATTATGCTGACCCTTTCAAATTCTCACGCAACACAGAGAAGCCAAGACCAGCGTTCTCTCAGAATCTCAGGGGGGTCCATCAATGCCATAATGTTCAGAGGACTCTTGGAGTCATGTTAGATACGTCTCCTTCCCCACTCATGTTTTATATAAAAATATTTCAGAATCCTCTCTTAGTATCTGCAGCCTTTCATCACTGTAACACCGAGAATCTTCTCAAAGACATCAGCAAGTCACTAATACCTTCTCAGCAAATCCTGAGACGTGGGGTTTCAGAAGCTCTACTTCTTCGCACATGTTTTTGGAATCTTGTGACAGCTGACACTAACCCATTAGTACTGACATTTTGATGCCAGTGTATAGTTAGTTAAGATTTTGATGCCATGTGCTAAAAATCCATCCTAAACCAGATTAGACGAAGAAAGGGAATTTGTTGGCTCATGTGAGTAAGAAGTCTAAGCAGTGAAGAATTTAGGCATTGGTAAACCCAAGTCTACAGATGCCTTCATTAAACTACTCCCTTTCCTCCATCTCTATTTCTGCTCTTCTCTGGATGGCCTCAAACACTTGTGTGTATTGAGTAATCCCCAAATATCCACTGGCAGCTTTAGACTTACAATACTTACTCCTGGAGAAGGGCATGGCAACCCACTCCAGTATTTTTGCCTGGAGAATCCCATGGACAGAGGAACCTGGTGGGCTACAGTCTATAGGGCCTCAAAGAGTCAGATACAACTGAAATGACATAGCATGCATAGTTACAACTAGGAACCCAGAGAACAGGGGGTAATTCTCCCATCCAAATACTAACCAGGTCCAACCCTGCTTAACTTCCGAAATCAGGTGCATTCAGGGCGGTATGGCTGTAGACAGAATGGGATAATTCTTTCTTCCACAAAGTCTTTGGGAAATCTCTAATTGATCTGAGTCATGTGCCCCCCACATACCTGGAGCTTGGGATGCAGTCAGTACCACCCAAAACAACTGGGCAAAAAATGAAGGAAGAATAATTCCACAAAGAGACACTGAGTATTAATAAAACATTCACCGAACAGCTTGTAGTTCCGGTTGTCTCTCATGCATAGCACAATATTAAAACAAACAATATGCAAATTTCACATATTACCCAGGGGAAGGAAGAAACCTTCTAATCTAACAGAGATCAGGCTGCAAGACAGAGGGCTGAACGTTAAATAATTCTGAATAATCACAGAAACACAATATTATCCAGAGAGCCTGTGACTCTATTCATCCCCAGAAAACACACGACTGTTTACTAAGATTATACCTCATTTAAATTTTGATTAGATCACTTCCTATTTCGAGTTAAAAAAAACTAATTAAACAAAGGAGGGAAGTTATTAGCTAAAGTAACAGAAAAGAACAGGTCTTCCTTTCAGGCAGAACTAGGTCTTGGGCTCAAATGTTATGTGGATTTTATTTCTCTCCATATCTCAGGTCTACTTTCTCTATATTGGCTTTAGAAGTGTCCTGAGGCAGGAATGCACCATCTCTGATGGGCACAACTTGAGTCATGCACCATCCTTGAACCAATCACTAGACCACAGGGATGTGGCACTTTGGTCAGACTTGAGTTATCTACTCATTCAGGGAGTCAGGGGCTCAGGTCAATTTTACTCAAACCACATCGACAAAAGCTGGAGATTATGCAAAGGAGATGCGACATCAACAAGAGGAAAAGAAGATATCCTCCTGTAGTCTAAGCATCCTCTTCACGTTCTATGAACAGACATGGCATAGCATCCTCAAAATGACAGGAGAGGATGGGCTCAAGGGTTTAGATAGAAAGATTTTGTAGGACTTAACAAACTGTTCAGCCACATAGGGATAGGAACTTTTAAAAATCTGAAAGGATGAAACAAAAACCTCTGGTTCACCAATAACCAAAAAAAAATGCTTTCAGCACAATTTACACTTATGTCCTTTGATCCTTTGGCTGCTCTGACTAAACCTATTTTCATCCTTGAGTTTTAACATCTTTCCACTTGGCTATAAATTCAGCTTTTACAGCTCTGTGCTCTTTCCATGACTTCAGATTCAGTGTCTCTCCTGGTCTCTCAAATCCTAGCCTTCTTGATCCTGTGATCTACCCTGGTTTCTAGGTACCCTGTCAACCACAACTGTCCCTCAGCTCCTCCTCTTCGAGATCTTAATCCTCTTACCCTACAATTATTCTCTACCATCTCTCTCCAGCCTCCATCTGCCCATGGACAGCAGGAATCATTCTTCCTCCTGAAATCTATTAATAAATATTATCTGAGAAAGACTTAAAGTTTTAGCATTCTGGCAGGATTATCCTTGGGAAAGAAAGGAGGTACTTCTTTTGCATGCATTCAAGGTACAGAGGCAATACAATCATATAGAGAAATGTTCAGGTAGAGAGGAATGGGAGGATTCATGTGGTATAGCCTCCCTTTTCTCAGAGAAACAGATGCTCAGAGAAATGGAGGAACAGTCTGCATAAACAGCTGTGGAGAAGTGGTAGGTAATCCTTCAGATGGCTGAAAATATTTCTGAGCTGCTGTGAGAACCCAGCTGAGGTCACAGAGCATGAAAATATGTAGCAGAAGGAAATATATGGCATTTTCCTTCTCTTGGTGTTTGAAGATATTTTTAATATCTGCACATGTGCATAAACTCCATTAATATTTATACCAGGTGAATAGTACAATCACTTGCCTTCTAGGTTGGTAAAGTCAACAATGAATCATTGGTAAATTGAGTCTAAAAATAAGTTTGTGATCTTCAAACAGCTTTCATCAGAAAGTTGTGCAGAAAAATCACAGACCTTTAACATAGTTTTTTTTTGTTTTGTTTTGCTTTATCTTATTTTAAAAAGTTAGAACCTGTAAGTTTATTTTATTGTTCAGTCACTCAGTCATGTTCAACTCTTTGCGACCCCATGGACTGCAGCATATCAGTCTGTCTTTCCTGTCCTTCACCATCTCCCAGCGTTTGTTCAAACTCCTGTCCATTGAGTGGGTGATGCTATCCAACCATCTCATCCTCTGTTGTCCCCTTCTCCTCTTGCCTTCAATCTTTCCCAGAGCATCAGGGTCTTCCCTTCTCCTCCTGCCTTCAATCTTTCCCAGCATCAGGGTCTTTTCTAATGAGTTAGCTCTTCATACCAGGTGGTCAAAGTATTGGAGCTTCAGCTTCAGTCCTTCCAATGAATATTCAGGATTGATCTCCTTTAGGATTGAATGTAACCTTATAATCCTTTACTAATAATCCTTCAACCCTCGTGTTCATTAGAGAGATTCTGATTCAGCAGGTCAGCATCAGAGATAGTAACTGTATGTTATTAAAAGCACTCAATGAATCTATGAGAGCTGTTCCCTTGATAAGACTCCAGAAGCACAGTCTATGTAGAGGAAAAGGCATAATATCTGTCAGTCTGTGGAGTCTCTGTGCTGCAATTAGCCCATCAATTCGTCCTTCCCACCAATTTATCCTAATGCTGAAGGGTCAAATTTACCCTCTTTCTGTTTCAGCAAAGTACAGTATATTCCACCAGCTTGCAGCAAAGGAACACGGTTCCCAGTAATTAGCAAAGCAGTTCAAACTGTATTCCTTTGCAAACTGTATTTACAAAGGAATCAAAAAATAATAATGAGCAAAGCTAAAAGCCTCAGGCATCATGTCTTGATTGGATGACAGGGGCCTCTGCTAATGGATTGCATTTTATAACCAGTCTAATGAGGAAATTCATCTTGAAGGATTGCCCAAATTCCTACATATGAATTTCTTAGAAGTAATAAAGTAATAGTGAAGATGATGGCATATTTTACATACAAGAGCTCATGATAAATGTGACTCATAATACGAAGCTGGAGATGCTGAGCTACAATTTAACAATCTTAAGAAGAGAGAAAGTTGCCACTGTGATAAAAAATGTGTTATGAACTTAGAATAATAACTCAGATCACCTGTCTAATATCTCTAGCTGAAAGATATTTAGTCAGGATCAGAGAAACCTTTGCTATCTTAGTTTGGGGAGCACATAACAATGAGTGGAAAGCTGTGCATGTTCCCTGCAGTGGGAAAGTAATGGAATTTAGATTTCAGGTAAGAGGAAAGAGAAGAGACGGGATGTGGCTCATTTTCTAAGGCGATGAACAAAATTCATTTTACTTCATCATTTCTGAGTACAAGCATGCTGCTCTGGATGGTTGCTCTTTGATGTATCTAAAATCCAAAGTGAAAAGGCAGAGGTGAGTACAGAGATGGATGCTGACCAGCCGTGGGACAGGGTTGAGGATGGGATGGAGTCAAGATGGGAATAAGGGGAGTATATTCATATGCTCGTCCTTCCCTAATCTCCTAATCCAAATAATGAAAACCCAGTAGGAATTTCCTGTTATAATTTGTTAATTCATTCAATTATTTATTCTACAATCTTTAGAGAACATCTATTATGTACTGAGGTTTGTTAAGCTCTAGTCTAAGGAAATAGATCATTTCTTTTTCATTTTACAAATGAGAAAACCAAAAAGGCAACAAAACATAGAACAAAAATTTTATCATTTGTATGAATCATAAGATAGAGAGGGAGAGAGACAGAGATAAGAGATAGGGAGAGAGGGAGAAAGGGAGGGGGAAGGAAGAGAGAGAGAGAAAGAGAGGCTATCATCTTAACATGAAACATATATTTAACTCCATAGGTTTATGGGGTGCAGAAGACTTAATAGTTGTGCAATCTATGATACATTAACTAAATAGAACATTATGTGCTCAGTCAGTCATGTCTGACTCTTTTGCAACCCCATGGACTCTGCCTGCCAGACTCCACTGTCCGTGGGATTCTCCAGGCAAGAGCGCTGGAGCAGGAAGCCATTTCCTACTCCAGGGGATCATCCCAACCCAGAGATCAAACCCTTAAAATGTGATGAAAAGCATAAATAATGTGAAAGTGCTTATAATATCATAGAAAAATTTGAAAGATATAACAAAGTACAAATATATGTTAGAAGATATATACAGGCAAAGGAAATTAATCAAAATACTAACACCAGATATGTTTAGGTTAGTAGGCCTATGAACGTCCTTCTTTTTTCTTTTTCTTCCTATTTTTATGTATTTCCAGATTTCTTTTCATGGAAGCAAAATGTATGTACTAGAGAATGTCTAAATTTGGCTATTTTAAAAGTCTCCATATACATGTTCCTTTTGAATTTTTGTTACTGCTATTTATAAATAACAGTTACATATTCTAGGCTGAGTTTCCTCTAGCCTTTTAACCAAAGAGTACACAACGTACCTGTCTATCTATTGCTTGTGTACTTGTAAATCATTAAATCATCATCTCATAACTATTCCATAATAGGAGACAGAGCCACGGTTCTACAAAAGTTATAAGACTGTGATTCAGTAAGCTCTTTTTTTCTGTATCTGGTGTTACTCTATGTTATTTGGAAATTATAATTTTAAAAAAGATTACCTAACACACAACATAAATTCTTTCAGTGGCTTTGAGGTTGACTAGTATTCATGCATGTTAATGTGTGGATTTCACAATACAAATGGAATAATGGAAAGCATGCTTTCCAATAAATATTTAAAACTTTGACATATAGTAGAAGTTGAAGATAACCACATTTGTTTCAAGACTCAGTGACTCTCAGTCCTTCATTTACTATTCTAGGTATTAATTTTAACATTAAATTAATGGAAACTCATTTACTTATCCTTTGGTGGAGAATTGGAGGTCAAATTAAGATGGTGATTTAAGCTATCTATCAATAAAAATATTTTGAAAGTGGCAGAGAGATTTATAAAATATAAATAGAACAAAATATTTCAAATACTTGAGAAATGATCATTTGTATATATTTTATGGACTCTATTTGCCAACAAAAGTCCATCTAGTCAAAGCTATGGTTTTTCCACTAGTCATGTATGGATGTGAGAGTTGGAACATAAAGAAAGCTGAGCACCAAAGAACTGATGCTTTTGAACTGTGGTGTTGGAGAAGACTCTTAAGGGTTCCTTGGGCTGCAAGGAGATCCAACCAGTCAATCCTAAATAAATCATTCCTAAATATTTTTTGGAAAGATTGATGCTGAAGCTGAAACTCCATGCTTTGGCCATCTGATGCAAAGAACTGACTCATTGGAAAAGACCTTATTGCTGGGAAAGATTGAAGGCAGGAGGAGAAGGGAATGACAAAGGATGAGTTGATTGAATGGCATCACCGACTTGATGGACATGAGTTTGAGCAAGTTCTGGGAGTTGGTGATGGACAGGGAAGCCTGGCATGCTACAGTCCATTGAGTCACAAAGAGTCAGACATGACTGAGTGACTGAATTGAACTGAACTATGGATTCTATTTATAACCCCACCCACCATGGCTGGGGCCTAGTAAACATCTTTAAAGTAAGTTTAATTTACATTGTTTTTATCTTAATTTGATTCAGCAGAGCTATATTAATATAGAAGAATAACAACATTCAAGATAGAGGTACTGATACTCCATTGTATGTACATGAGTGCGCAAGTGTGGTTGTGTGTTTGAGAAAGTGTGTACACCTTTCCATGACGTCTGACAAAGCATACATCTCTGAGGGTAGCTTGAGAGAACTCTAGTCTCCCTTTCTCCTTTCCAAAAAACCCTTTTGTATGATTTTCATATGCAACATGGATGTTTACTTAATTGTATGAGAAATCCTATGCAAACGCAGATTCACAATTCAGCTCAGCTCTTTCTCAAATTAGATGACCAGCTCTAAGACTTGGAAATACCATGTAAGTGAAAATTCTGGAGTTGCCCTCCCAGGGAAATCAAGGGGCTCTGAAGACTCCCCCTGCCTTTGCTTCTATTACCTTCCTGGACACCAGGTAGAATTTTAGTGTATCCCATGGATACATTTTTTCCTTTGTTTTAAATTGAATTATAGTTGATTTACAATGTTGTGTTAGTTTCAGGTGTATAGGATATATACACACACATGTTCTTTTTCAGATTCTTTTCTCTTACATCTTATTACAAAAGCTTGAGTATAGTTCCTTGTGCTGTACAGTAGGTGCTTGTTGCTTATCTATTTTACATTTAGTAGAAAGTATATGTTAAACCCTAGTTCCTAAGTTATCCTAAACCCCAACTCGCTATTTTCTCCTTTGGTAACAATAACTTGGTTTTCTACATCTGTGGGTCTATTAGCATTTTGTATTAATAAACAAGTTCATTTTATCATTTTTTAAAGTTTCACGTATAAGTGATACCATATGATATTTGTCTTTGTCTGGCTTACTTCACTTAGCATGAAAATCTCTAGATCCATCTGTGTTGCTGCAAATGACATTATTTCAGAATGACCATCATCAAAAAGTCTACAAGTAATGAATACTGGAGAAGATGTGGAGAAAATGGAACTCTGCCATACTCTTGGCAGGAATGTGAACTGGTGCAGCCATCATGGATGACAGTATGGGGGTTCCTTAAAAAACTAAAAATAGAGATACATATGATCCTGCAATCCATTCCTGGGCATATATCTGCAGGAATCCATAATTCTAAATTTTTGTTTTAAAATTTTAAAATAAAAATTAGTCAGATAATTTTAAAATTATCCAATATTTATTGCAGCACTATTTACAATAGCCAAGACATGGAAGCAATCACAGCCACATTTTTGTATGGATATGCATTCCACTCCTAAACTGCAGTTGTGAAAGAAATCAAATGAAATCTCACTCCGATCTTCCATCTTGCCAGAACAGCAGAAAGTCAATACAAGACACTATTGTTGTGGGGAGGCAGTGGGGAAGTTGTCATTTCTCAGAATCCCACAGAAATTCAAGAAACTTATATAATGCCTGAGAAATGAAAGAGGGCACTTCAGTTAAAGTTTTCCATTGATTTCATTTATTCAACAAATACTGAAAACTTTAACGGACAGGCATTGTTTCAGGCACTGAGGATACACCAGTGAGCTAGATGTCACCATCCAGAAGCCCTTGGTCCTTTCCAGGCAGGTAGCTCTGTGGCTTCAGTGCTGGTGGGTTTGCTGATGCTGGGTGACCTGAGGCCAAGGTCCAGCTCCTGTAAGCCTGCTTTTCAAGCATCCTCCACTAAGGCCTTGCTTGTTCCAGACATTACTCCCACTCTCTCTATTACCCGTCTTTTCTCTCTTCCTCCTCCTCATTCTATACAAAACACACTCCTCCCAACTCTTCCTCCAGTATGTTTCTAAATCCCAGAAAACAGATTATCTGTAAGTGACATTTGCTTTTTGTCCTCTAACACAAATCTCCTCTCTAGCAAGCTGGCGCACAATTCTGGCTTGGAAGAAAGGGTGTAGTGGAAAGGTAAGGAAGGAGAAAGAAACATAAGTTTATATGACAATAACAAACATTGAGAGAAGTGTGGCGGGGTCTTAGAGAGTCCTTACCTTCCCAAAACATGTTCACCTTTGGCTTTCCAGAAATATTTTCTTTTTACAAGTTCAGTCTGACCCTTTATGAAATTGAGTTTATTTTTGCAAGAGGTGAAAGGATTTAAGGTCAAGTCTCAAAATAGTTTTATCTAGGTTCTAATATTTGTGTGATTCTAAATCTCACCTCTGTAATCTGACCCAAACAAAAAAATAGATGAACCAGAAATATTCTGGACTTTTAAAAGTCTATATTTCCTACTGAAGCTTCTTACATCCTTTATTCTTTACAAATTCTCAATAACATGGACATATTTAATGCAACTGTTGGAGATCAAAGCAACTGTATGTAAGAGACCAACATTTATAGTTACTCCTGCAAAAAGACATCATATCTACTTCATTTCCATCTCAGGCAGGAATAGGATATTCAGTCACTAAAGGAAAATCAAACACATCAGAGGAAATTTTAAGAATGCATGATACTCAAGGCAGTCTCTGATAGTTTAGCTCTTAGAGAATCAAAAGCTAAACTTTGGGGTTTTGAAGCCAGCACTTATTTGAAAGTCTAGACATCACTGAGCTGATGTGAGAAGGAATATAATTTGGCCTTGGAATGGAATAAATAGTAGTTCAAATAAATGAGGAGGTATAAACTCTATAATTTACCCAGTTTTCTTTTTTCTTTTTTTTAATTTACCCAGTTTTCTAACTCATCTTCACAGCTACTTTCATGGAATATATAATACCTTTTAACTTTGGCTTTGGACAGCTTTGGCATTTCTGAGCTTTAGGGTGACTACTGATTACTCAAATCCTAAATTACATATATTCTCTTCTATTTATCTTTTTTGCCAGTTTCTGGTTCAGAAGAAAGCCTTGTAAAGGGAGTAGATATCTCTTTCTGGAAAACAATATGTTCTTGCCCTTTATCTACTCCCTGCCATCCTCACCTGAAACACTTCCTCGTCTTGTTACCTGTCTGTGCCCCCATACAATGCCCTTCCCTACAACCCTTGGCAGGAACCCACATTTCATTTCCAGCACTACACACTGCGAGAGTAATATATACGAAAATGAAACAAAAATGCCTTTAATGCATTCTGGCAAAGAGATTCAGTAAGTTCAAAGATTTATTACCCTGGAAGGGAAATGCTTAATAGTTCTCTTTTCAAATGAAATTTCTATGGAAATCATATATTTGCTTTGGAATTATTTGTATGCTAATCATTTACATCTATCTGGATGTGAGCTTTAAGAAGAAAATCTACAAATCTGTCTCTGCCATGGTGGTGGGCAGAAAAAGATGGGGCGGATGGGCTGATTTGGCCTTCTGTAAATTTAGCAGTAGCATCGGTATTCCAGATCAGAGATAGTGATCATTTTACTACCAGGCGGTACTTCTGAGACTCAGTTTTTGCTGGAATCTGGCCTATGGAGTATTTAAGTAGTACTGCTTGAAACTGTTTATACTTCTAAAGAATTTAACAGTATTTCTTCTTCCTCAGATCCTTTGTAGAAAGTAAGAAAGGAGAAATCAGAGGATGAGAGGAGAGAAAGAGGAATAAATGTGATTAAACATATACTGTACAATGAACTTTTCTAGGTATTTTCATAAGGCATCAATGCATAAATATGTATAATTTGGGGTTAGATTGATGATATTACTTACATTTTTGGAAGCTTATTTTGACTCTGAAAGCCTAAAATTTCACATAAGAGCCTGAAATATTAATTCACATGCATAAGCATATTAATCAACCTCTGTGTCAAAACGACCTAGAGTGAATACAATGAAGCTGAAGTAGATCAGACTTTTCTTTTCAAAATCATTCTCAATAATTAAAAACATCCACTTCTCAAAGCAAAAGAAAATCTAATTCTTTATAAAAATCTAAATGCATCTCCTAAGCTCCACATCTAAAACATAAAAAGCAAGGTTTGGGTTTTTTTAAATTAAAATAATAAAACTATATATTGAGTTCTGATTATACTGAGGTCTGTACCAGTCTTCCCTTCATTGTTACAGCCTAAGAGAGATACAGTTCCCTTCACTTTACAAGGAGGTGCCAGAAATATCTAAAGTCTCATGAATATTATCTAACAGTCAGTCTAGAGTTCTAGCCTAGGTCCACACAACTTTAAGGGCTTTTATTTGTCCTTTCTAAAAAAACCTATTTTCAGTTGGAGTATAATTGCTTTACCATATTTCGTTGGCTCCTGCCATACAACAAGTAGACATATGTGCCCTCCCTCCTGAACCCACCCCGTCCCACCCCTCTAGGTTGTCACAGAGCACTGGGTTGGGCTCCCTGTGAACATGCAGCAGCTTCCCACTGGATGTCTGTTTTATACATGGTGGTGTATATATCATGGTAGTAGCATTTTACACATGGTGGTAGCATATGTCAATGCCACTCTCTCAATTTGTCCCACCCTCTCCAGCCCCCTGCAGAAGGCAATGGCACCCCACTCCAGTACTCTTGCCTGGAAAATCCCAAGGACAGAGGAGCCTGGTAGGCTGCAGTCCATGGGGTCTCGAAGAGTCAGACACGACTGAGCAACTTCACTTTCACTTTCATGCACTGGAGAAGGAAATGGCAACCCACTCCAGTGTTCTTGCCTGGAGAATCCCAGGGATGGGGGAGCCTGGTGGTCTGCCGTCTATGGGGTCGCACAGAGTCGGGCATGACTGAAGCGACTTAGCAGCAGCAGCAGCTCCTTCCCCTATATGGAGATTCCTTTTAAACAGACAAACAAAAAACAACTAGGAATAAAACTACCATATGACCCAGCGTTCCCACTACTGGGTATATATCCTGAGAAAATCATAACTGAAAAAGGCACAAGTACCCCAATGTTCATAGCAGCTCTATTTATAATAGCTAGGACATGAAAGCAACCTACATGCCCATCAGCAGACGAATGGATAAGAAGCTGTGGTACATATATACAATGGAATGTTACTCAGCCATAAAAGTGCATTTACGTCAGTTCTAGTGAGGTGCATTTGTTATAGAGAATGAAGTAAGTCAGAAAGAGAAAAACAGATTTCGTATATTGATGCTCACATACATAATTTAGAAAAATGGTACTGATGAACCTATTTGTAGGGTAGGAATAGAGATGTAGACACAGAGAACAGACTTTGGCCATGCTCTTACTTTAGGCATCTTACAGCTTTGGTATGAGCACAGCATTGAGGCAGAAATGAAAGAATGATATTTGAAAGATAAAGCATCTCTTTCAAAGCAATGATGTTTGAAAGAGGAACCTTGTGGCTATGGCAGTGAGGATGAACTCATCACAAGCTAAGGGAGTACTCAGGAGAAGGTCAGCTCTCCAAACCTAGGCAAAACCACTGAAGTAGAATAAGAGGCGAAGTGAAGGCAGTGAGGGCAAATAAGTTCAGGAAATGAGACATTTCCATCTGGCTTCTGAGCAGGTCAGGAACATAAGTAAAATTAATTTATTTCAAAAACAGGTATTGAGTATATCCTATTTGCCAGGGATACAGAGATGAGTCTTATGGGGAAAAGCAGACAGCATGTCAGTTAAGACTCCTTTGGTTGCAGATAACGGAATACCTAACCCAAATTAGTCCAAGCAAAGAGAATATATTGAAATCTTAACTGATCATCCAGATGTTCAAGAGGCCATCTGGTTTCAGACATGGCTTCATTTAGGGCTCAAACAATGTCACCAAATGTTTTACTACCCCCAGTGATTTCAGGCTTATACTTGCCTTTACTTTGTCCTACAGGTGAGAGGTTGATACAATCCAAATAACCTCATGAATGAGAAAATGTTAGTCACTCAGCCATGTCTGACTCTTTGCGACCCCATGAACTGTAGTCGACTAGGCTCTTCTGCCCATGGGATTCTCTGGGTAAGAATCTAGGAGTGGGTTGCCACTTCCTTCTCTAGGGGATCTTCTCGACCAAGGAATCAAACCTCGGTCTCCTGCATTGCAGGCAGATTCTTTATCATCTGAGCCACAGGGAAGCCCAAATAACCTCACAGGAGGACAGAAGTACTGGAATTGAAACTTACTATCTCTGATTTGCCTGGCTTGGGTGTACTCAAGCATGAAGCTGCCATTACGGTTAAGCAGATGGAATGCATCCACTGGCTTAGCCAAGGGGTGGGCTTAGCAAAGGAGGCAAGGAAGTAGAGACTAGATAAACCAAAACTGGAAACTTAATGTCACAGGCAGAGAGAGTGAACCTTAAGTGACAAAACAAATGTTTGCCACCCATATACAAATAATTATTTCAATGTGATGAGTTATATAATAGAATTACAATGGAATAAAATCAGGATGTTTCTAACTTGATTAAATATAATATTTGAGCTAAGTCTTGAAGATAGGTGGAAATGAGGAAAATGGGGAGAAAAGGAAAAGTTGTAGCAGTGAGTTAAAAATGAAAAATCAGGGTAGTTGTTTGGAATGGTGAAGACTGTGTGACTGGAAAACCAAGTGTTAAGGCTGTTGGAGGCAGAGGTAAGGAGTGGGGGAGGATTGAGCAATAAGCAACCTTACGGTCACTTCATGGGGAAGATCCTGGCTTTGGACTCCAGTTACTGAGTGAAGTGGTTCACTGAAGCTTTTCAGACAGTACTTCAAGACAAGAGTTGGCAGATTTTCTGTGTAGAGGGCCAGTTAGTAACTATACTAGGTTTTTTCTTTGCCATATGTAGTCTCCTATTCATCATGGCCATTGTGTGGAAGCAGCCACAGGCAATACCTAAATAAATGAGTATGGCTATGTGCCAAGAAAACAGGACTTACAGACAGTGAAATTTGTATTACATATAATTTTGACATTAAAGGAAGGAAATATTATTCTTTAAATGTTTTTCAATCATTGAAACATGTAAAAATAAAGTCTTAGCTTAGGATGGTTAAAAAAAAAAACTAAAAAGAGGTGGGCCAGGTTTGGCCTGTATACCTGGTCATCGTTTCGCTGACTCTACTCTAAAATGATCAGTTCTACGTTTCCGGATTACCTAAAACACATACAAAAGGAGCCATAGATTAAAAAGAGAGGCAGCAAGGAGAGCTACTAGGAGACCATTGCACTAATCCAGGATGAAGCTGGTTCACTGTAAATGAGAAATTGAAAGTCTTGAAGTGTAAGGCTTCATACCTTAAGCAAGGAGAACCATGAAGTGGGTGACGAGGTACCCTTTGTTACAGAGTTAGGCCTATCAAAGAATTAACCTGGAGTAACTGGAAAGAGGGCCAGATGGAGGTTGGTGATTCGAGTTGGAAAAGAGGGAGTAATATAAGCTTAGGGGGTAGAATGTATTTCCTGAGACTTGCAGGACATGGCAGAGATGCTAGGTCAGTTCTGTTGTGGAAATACTGGAAGTGCAAGGACCACAAGGTATAGTGAAGCTATCGACAGCACCATAGATGTTAAGATAAGTGGTTGAGCTTGGCACATGGGAATGGATGCTGTTATAGGAAGAGACAGTTTTGAACTGTTCTTCAGTGGTCTGAAAAGACTCTCAAGTGGTGACTCTTATGAAATGAATACCCAAAGTCTTCCCTCTTCTACATTTTATAAATCAACCTGTTCTTTAATAATTTTAAGAGAAGAGGAAATGTCTTTTGGAAACAGACCAAGTTGAAATTTCTACTATCTGGGTAGGCATCTCTGCTTATTGAATCCAGTTAGTTGGAATAGACTACAAGATAAGCAGATTTCATTCTTAACCAAGTAAAAAATCCCAGCTATATATAGCAGCTGTGAAGCATTCCTGCCATCTTGAAAATTTAGTCAATGTGCATAAAGTCAGAAAGGAAAGATTACTTGACATAAATAATAACCCATCCTGGAAAAAGAAACTCTAAGCGTGGGTCCTTCACCCTCTGAATCAAAACAGAATCCACCCAGGTGAAGTATAGTCTATAACTGAGGCATTCACCTATGAAGCAGAGCACAGTGCTACAAAGAATATAGAGTTTCTTTATAAGATAATTTATCAGGTAGAAAAGAATTTATGGACATGATGTAAGAGAACACTTGCTGTGGAACATTTGGAACTTTTATTCTATTTGTAATATTCATTATATGAGAGTTAAATTCAATAGGCTTTATATGAATCAGTTCTTTCTGAGATTTTTTTTTTCAAAGGGCCTATTCAATGAAGTATTGCTAATGGCCACTTAATCACCCATCTAAGGCATGGATATAGTACTGCGGAAAGTAAAATGGTTTGCTCAAGGCTACTCTTTTCATGAATAAATGGAAAGCAAATGAAAATCTTCAGATTCTTAACTGAGCTCTCATCTTTACCATTATTATTGAGGCTCTTTGTTTTTTCTCCCACAATTTATACTAACATAAGCACCTTTATCATATGGTCATTTCTGGTGAAGAGGAGAAATAAAATTATTCTGCTTAATGTACTTATTTCTCCTGTACCTGGAATCTTTTCACCCTTTCATTCCTTTCTTTAAAAATAGTGAGTATCTTTAAAGAACAGACTCTGGACTAGATGTTTGGGAAACAAAGATAAATAACAAGTAAGCCAAAGTCATAGTCTAAAACAGGGGTATTCATAATATGACCAAAGGTAAAAATCATTAGCATCAGCTCAGAACGTATTCAAAATCAGGCTCCCAACTCTACCTAACAATTTGTCTTAACAACACCTCCAGGGAATTCTGATCTATACTAAGGATTGAGAATAACTGGTCTAGGGAAAAAAATATAAGCAAATAGATTTATAAAACATTTTGCAAAGATGAATAAGAGTTATGTATAAATTCCTGCTGGAGCAGAGAGGAGGAAGCTTCTAATCTCTTCTACACTAGCTTTAGATAATACATGCTCTATCTAAATGCACAGATGTCCTTGGCATATCTTCTTTGCATAAAATATATCACTATTCCCTACTGCCTTCAGAATAAAGTCTAAGGTTTCCAGCATGGCACTGGAAGGGCCCCGGGATTTGACCCTGCCTTCTCTCCATTCTCATCTCTTGGCACTCCGTCAACATTGTACAATTTGGAGTCTACAAGTACAGGTCACACTATTTTCACCTCCCCCTAGGCTTGGAATATCTTTCCCTCATGCCCCTCCACAAAACTGGGCAACAATGGGACTCCATCTTAGAATCACGTCCTCAGGGAAGTCTTGCCCAGCGTCCCCATGGCCCTCACAGCTCCATCCGTGTGTAACTGTATCAGTGGATTTGTTGACTGCAGAGGTTCTCAGTACATCTGTCCATCTCTACCATATAACTGTTAGCTCCTGCAAACAAGAATGCTTAGTATTCACTTCAGTGCTCTTAATGCCAATGCAGTGCTTGGGACCAAATAGAAGGACGAAAAAATGTTCAATGAATGCATTTTAAGAAAGAAGTGTGTTTCTTTTATAAAGGTTTCTGTATTATATAGCTAGCTTTTCAAGTATATGCTTGTTCTTCACCTCTGCGTTATTAGGGAAGTCCATGGATTGGAAAGTCCCCCCAAATTTGCAAACTCTGGGAATCAAAATATTGCTCAAAAATTAGTGGGGAAAATTTTAAATAAGCATTTCAAATACTGGCATTCAAATTCATGACAAGAATTTTTGTAACTTTCTTTGGAAACTTTTCTCTGTTTATCTGACGAAATGACTTCCTCCCCATGTTGTCATTGTTTATACCAAATTTAGGATTCCATGTAAGTCAATACTTTGTTGTCTTAATATTATTAAAAAACTTAATGGATATCTATTATGTGCTCAGTGCTAGAGGTAGAAAGCAGAGTGCTATGACATAAATACCATAAATTCCTAGCATAGAAGATACTACAGGCAGAATACAGATTTACTACTACCCAGGGCTAAGGCCCATAGGGTCACAGAATCAGACACGACCGAAGTGACTTAGCACAGCACAGCACACGATCCACGATCGGGACCACATTATCTTTGTTTAAAAAAAGAGAGAGAGATTAAATAATTTGCTAAATATCATATGCTTGGTAAGGAACAGAGCCCCAGACATGAACTCAGGTTGTTCTGATAATATTGTGCTCTAATGATTGTTTATTGCTTTTCTTGGCCCCCTGCTAAGTTTCATGGAACTGTTGGCTAAATACGCTTAACTCCATATTCATAGATGCCTTTGTTATCAAGTACAAAATTTTGGAATGTCTAACAATCAAATTTTACTTCAGAATGTAAACTCCTAGAGGTGGACACCATTTATTCCCAATTCCCCTGTACAAAGAGTCTGTATTACTCTGCTCTGTCATGCATTTGCAGTGACTTTAAAAGATTATTGAGATGATTATATACCACAAATTGCTTCAACTCAATTTTCATACTATTAATTCATTCCACAATTGTTGATTAAGCACCTATTTTGTGTCAGATATGTCTTTGCCCTGGAGCTATAATAGAGAAGGAGATAATCTCTTTTTGGAGAGATTATATCTAATAGACAAAGACAGGCACACTGGTAATTACTATGCAGTGCCTTGAGAACAATAAGCAGAGTGCTATGGATACACAACGGAAGGACACATGACCTAGACTTGGGTCTGGAGGGAGAGTTACGAATGGATTCCTAGAAAAATGATACAGATGATACCTTTCACCAAAGGGCTAGTGGAAGTTACCCTAAGGGAGGAGATTATGTCTGTGCAGATGGAATTGCATGAAAAATATCTGGAGGTCAAAATTCATATTCTTGGGCAAGGTAGCAGGGTGTACTGGACATCTTTTGTTTTACAATGAGTTTAGACCTTGTCCTAAGAAACATGGAAACTGGTAAGGGAATTTAAACAGAAGGATGATTTGCATTTTCTAAAAGTCCCTTTGGTTAGCATGTAATCACAAAATCAAAGGGATAAATAAATATTTGAGAGCAAAAAGATCTGTTAAGTGGTTGTGGCACTAATCCAGGTATGCTTGATGGTGAACTAGAATAGAGACATTGGTATTAAGAGAAGTAGATAAATAAAAAGCTACTTAAGAGTTAAATTGACAGGAGTTGGTGGTAGATTGTAGGTGTTGGAGGAATTAAGGGTGGAATTGGGAGTACTGTCTAGATTTCTGACTTGAAGAGCTTTTACCAGGCTGGGGAACTTAAAGGAAGGATGCTTTTAGAGAGCAAGATGGTGAGTCCTGGTTTTGAAAGAATGAGTCTGTGAAGCAGGCAGAGCATCTTAGTGGATTTGGACCCTGCTGGTCACAAAGAAATATATAGACAACCTAAAGAAAGTATTAGAAAATGTCTGTAGCATGTCAATGGTTTCTTAAAGTTTAGAGTTTACTACCCTCTTTTGAGCTTAGAGTAAACTTGAAGTCCAAAATTTCCTTATAATCCTTAAAAATATTAAATGCATACCTTGACACCATGCTTAGTAACCACTTATTTTGATTAGTATTATTCCAACAACTAAGAATATGTAACTGAAAATAGATATCCCCACCTGTCTTCAACAAATCAGTCATCCCTGGGCACCACTTAATCAACATTTTCTTAATATTCCAGAATTTCTGAGTTCACATTTTAATTTTCCCTAAAGATAAGATTGTTGAATTTAATCCTAGAATAGCTTAAATTCAAGAAGAATATTTTGGGGGTATTTTGATTAATTGAAACATGCACATTTACTAAGGAAAGAATAATTTATATGTTCACATTATTTCAGAAGCTAGTTTTTTTTTTGCTCACCTTACTTTATTAATCTTAATAAAATTAGTGAAGAAATAGCTCATCACCATGGCAGGGGAAAATGTCACTGAATCATCATATCCAGCAGGTCCTAATGCAATTTTCTTTAGTCAATGCTGATATATTAGGTATTTTATTCTGTTAACTGGCTGATGATAAATGCTATTTTTAAATGGACTCTTTACTTTGTACTATTTTGAATATATGAGTGCTATCCTAGGGATGTAAAGAGCCTCTACCAGCTCAGATGGTGAATCAGCACACCCAACCATGTATGCCGAGAGGTCTGTTAGTGTTGAACCAGGTTTCAACGGTCAGCAATAACCCTCCTAGAGATCATGTCAGCATGTGTGATATCCAATATTGAAATATGAGCAAACTCAAAAAGAACCATAAATACAATCAGTGAGATGAAAATGATTTGACTCAACTCCCTGAACAGGCTGTATCACTATCAAATTCAGTTGAAGCATATGCTTTGCAGGTTTCAAATAAAATTGCATTCACGCCACAGTAAAAAATAACACTCGAAGACTTTCGTGTTCATGGGGCAGAGTCATTTAAATTAAAGCAACCAACAGTGAAAAGCGTAGGATTTAGCAGACGTCATTGACTTTGAAATCTTCTTATGATTCATCAGAACCTTCCAATTCCCTTTTCAGTGCTGTATCAACTGATACTGAAAAATGCAGGAGAGAAAGTGACATAATCAAAGAGTATTATAAGGTCTACTAACTAAGTAACTCAGTCAGATCCATTGAAGGGTAACAGCTGTGGATGCTGAAACCCTTAATAAAATAACCCTCCTGTACCTATTTACAAAACCTCTCTGTCATCATGCCTGTTGTGTCTATCATTTGCACCTGTTATGAGAGTTCTTTGGTGCAACAACACATCACATTTCCATGCACTCAAGAGCCACGTCATTGTAGAATCATTATTTCTAAATGCTGACTCTTTTGAATTCAAAGAAAAGACTCAGTCCATATTTAAATAGATAACACACTACAAATAAGTTTATTAACTAAAGATATGCATAACCTCAAAGTTTTTTTAGTTCCTATTGCTTTTATTTTGACCAATGATGCTTACTTAATCAGTCATTATCATAACTCTCTGTGATTTAGAATGTTAAATGTATGCCTCTGCTCAGAATGAAACTGTCACTCAAATATATATAAAATTTTTAAATTAGTTTTCCTTCCTTAGATTTCTACATGATGATCACAGTGTATTCAGAAAAAGTAAAGTAAATTTCTCTGTTTCTTTCTTCACATCTTCTCCTTTAGCAAGGCAATTACTTGGTTGAAGAGTTACAAAGTTCTCTGGACAATGAGGAACCTTTTAACTCAAGTACAGACAATGGTCAAGAAAAAGACACTCATCAACCATATCGTTTTGCACTTGGTATTCAAGTTTCTAGGAGCTGATGAAGAAGAATAATGGAAGGAAAGGAAGATAATGAAGGCTGGGAGACAGGAAGATGGCTAACATACACCAATGGTAGCTTCCAGGCTCCTAGTTCAATTAAAAATGTTGTTCTTGATTGGATTCCCAAAGACATTTACTGCTCTCCAGTTATCCCCAGAATATATTAAGAAGAGGTGGCAATAATACACAGAAGAACTGTACAAAAAAGATCATCATGACTCATATAACCATGATGGTGTGATCACTCACCTAGAGCCAGACATCCTGGAATGTGAAGTCAAGTGGGCCTTAGGAAGCATCACTACAAACAAAGCTATTGGAGGAGATAGAATTCCAGCTGAGCTATTTCAAATCCTAAAAGATGATGATTTAAAGTGCTTCGCTCAATATGCCAGCAAATTTGGAAAACTCAGCAGTCGTCACAATTATGGAAATTGTCAGTTTTCATTCCAATCTCAAAGAAAGGCAATGCCAAAGAATGTTCAAACTACCACACAATTGAAATCATTTCACACACTAGCAAAGTAATGTTGAAAATTTTCCAAGCTAGGCTTCAACAATGCATGAACCATGAACATCCAGATGTTCAAGCTAGATTTAGAATAGGCAGAGGAACCAGAGATCAAACTGCCAACATCTGTTGATCATAGTAAAAGAAAGAATTCCAGAAAAATATCTACTTCTGCTTCATTGACTACACTAAAGCTTTTGACTGTGTCGATCACAACAAACTGTGGGAAATTCTTCAAGAGATGGGAATACCAGACTATCTCACCTGCCTCCTGAGAAACCTGTATGCAAGTCAAGAAGCAACAGTTACAACAGGAATGAAGGACTGGTTCCAAATCGGGAAAGGAGTATGTCAAGGTTGTATATTGTCACACTACTTATTAATTTATATTCAGAGTACATCATGCAAAATGCAGGGCTGGATGAAGTACAAGCTGGAATCAAGATTGCTGGGAGAAATATCAATAACCTCAGATATGCAGATGACACCACCCTTTTTTTGGCAGAAAGTGAAGAAGAACTTCAAAGAGCCTCTCAAGAGGCTGAAAGAGGAGAAACTGAAAGAGGAGAGTGAAAAAGCTGGCTTAGAACTCAGCATTCAAAAAACTAAGATCATGGTATCTGGTTCCATCACTTCATAGGAAATAGATGGCAAAATAATGGAAACAGTGACAGACTTTATTTTTTGGGCTTCAAAATAACTGCAGATGGTGACTGCAGCCATGAAATTAAAAGACGCTTGTTCCTTGGAGGAAAAGCTATGACCAATCTAGACAGCATATTAAGAAGCAGAGACATTATTTTGCCAACAAAAGTCAAACAGTCAAAGCCAAGGATTTTCCAGTTGTCATCTATGGATGTTAGAGTTGGGCCCTAAAGAAAGCTGAACACCAAAGAATTGATGCTTTTTTTTTTTTTTAATTTTCTTTACTTTATTGTGTTGGTTTTGCCATACATTGACAAGGACCCGCCATGGGTATACATATGCTCCCCCTCCAGAACCCCCCTCCCTCCTCCCTCCCGATTCCCTCCCCCTGGGTCATCCCGGTGCACCAGCCCCAAGCATCAAACCTGGGCTGGCGATTGATTTCGCATATGATAATTCACATGTTTCAATGCCATTCTCCCATATCATCCCACCCTTGCCCTCTCCCATAGAGTCCAAAAGACTGTTCTATACATCTGCGTTTCTTTTGCTGTCTCGCATGCAGGGTTCTCATTACCATCTTTCTAAATTCCATATATATGCATTAGTATACTGTATTTTTGTTTTTCCTTCTGGCTTACTTCACTCTGGATAATAGGCTCCAGTTCCATCCACCTGAGTAGAACTGATTCAAATGAATTTTTTTTTAAAGCTGAGTAATATTCCATTGTGTATATGTACCACAGCTTTCTTATCCATTCGTCAGTTGATGGGCATCTAGGTTGCTTCCATGTCCTGGCTATTGTGAACAATGCGGCGATGAACATTGTTTTTGAACTGTGATGTTGGAGAAGACTCTTGAGAGTCTCTTGAACTGCAAGAAGATCCAACCAGTTCATCCTAAAGGAAATCAGTCCTGAATGTTCATTGAAAAGACTGATGCTGAAGCTGAAGCTCCAATACTTTGGTCACCTGATGTGAAGAGCTGACCCATTAGAAAAGACCCGGATGCTGGGAAAGATTGAAGACATGAGGTGAAGGGGACAACAGAGGATGAGATGGTTTGATGACATCATTGACTCAATGGACTTGAGTTTGAGCAAGCTCCAGGAGCTGGTGATGGACAGGGAAGCGTGGCATGCACAGTCCATGGAGTCGCAAAGAGTTGGAAATGAGTAAGCGACTGAACTGAACTGAATCCCTCAACTCAACTCACCCATAAAGGGTGCACCCATAAAGGCTTCCTCATTTCACATCACACTCCTCTAGTCTACAAATAAAAAAACAGTGCTAATCATTATCATTGAGCTCTCTAACTGTTGTATGAGGTTTCTGCTATTGGCAACAAGTCTTTAAGGAACCCTCGCCTCTAGAAATAACCCTATAAAGTTCTGATGCTACATCCCCCAAACATAAATTTCCCTTTACTTTGAAATGCTTCTGTATGATAATTTCTGCTGAGCTGAGCAGCATGAATGTGTTGTAGATAAGGCCACTTCAGTTGGTGAAAGTGGCTAACACTTCTAGTCATGCCAACAAAAGTCAAATAAATGGTTTCCAGAGACATGTTTACATTCTCTTTACACAAGTTCTTGTTTATCATTGACCAAGACTCTGGTAACTGGGAGTGTAAGACTGGTTCCCAGAAGGCCCTTGAGTTCTACCCTGCTCCTAATTTTGAATTTGACATACTCAAAACTCAGATAAATACCAAAGAAAAAAGACAACACTGAAGTCATTAAGCTAAACCCATACCACAGAAGGACATGTGCACATATTACCAGAGAGCAAGATATTTCTCTTAGCATGTTTTTGGAGTAAGAATCTCTCCTAATTAAATCAAATGACCCAAGGAGTGTTTTATCTAGGAAATGTTCTACTCAAGTTCAATGCATTGTTATAAGTTGCTATTGAGGTTTTTTTTTTTTTCCCATTTGTATAACTGACTATGGAAAATTGAAGGTGTGTTAAAGTTCACCAAGGAACAGAACCAATATACATATATAGACATATGCAAGAGGAGGGTTATTATTGGAATTGGCTCACGCAACTATGGAAGCTGAGAAGTCCTACAATCTGTCATTTGCAAGCTGAAGAACAAGAAAAATCAGTGTTGTAATTTAGTCTGAGTCCTAAGGCCTGAAAACTGGGGAAATCAGTGATGTAGGTCCCTGTCTGAGTATGAAGGCCTTAAGAACATGAGGTCCCCTGTCAAAGGCAGGGGAGGATTGACATTTCATCTCAAGCAAATAGAGCAAATTTGCCCTTTCTCTGCCTTTTAAAAAATCTGCTCAGGCCCTCAATGGACTGAATGATGTGCATTCACATGGGTGAGGATGGAATTTCCTTACTCAGTCTACTGACTCAAATACTAATCTCTTTAAAGAAACACCTTCACATAGATATATCTAGAAATAAAGCTTTTACCAGCTATATGGACATCACTAAGCCCAGTCAAATTGGTGCATAAAACCATCAATTTCAAAAGGGCAGTGGTGGAAGCTATGGATTAGCTCAGTTGAAATAATTCCCAACCCCTAAGAGCATGAAGAAAAACACACATTTCTTAGACAACCTTGTAGCTAGGATTTTTCCTATGACTTCAATTTCACCCATGAGATGTCTTCATCCAATACTGAGTCAGACGGAATTCTCTGGGAAGAGAACCAGGGTGTAAGGCAGCCAGTTTTCAGGCACAGATTGTGGCAGAAGTGACTGGTTCTGGACCCAGCAGCTCTAGGAACATCTTCCCAGTTTAGCAGACAATGTGCTACTTAGCAATCCTACTGAAGTGAAGGTAACTTTTCTGATTATAGCAGAAGGAAAACTGTTCTGCAGATGGGGGCTGTCCTCTGTGTGCTCAGCATGGAGCCTGTTCCTTCAGCCCAGCTAAAGAAATTACAAGCACCCAGTTCCCTGAAATAAACCCCTTTCACTGAAAGAAACCTGCAAGCCGAGGGATCCTATTATCTGTGATTGAAACTTACAGAAGAGCCAAGAGAAAAGAAGCTTAAAGAAAAGCCAAGAGAAAAGTAAATTAAACAAGAAAGCTTATAATATTTGTTGATTATTCATTTCCCATTCACTGATCTAACTTAATTTCAATTTCTAGAACAACACTGTGGAGTAGGTATGATACTTTTACAGAAAATGAAATAAAGAGGTTGAAGAAATTCACAAAGAGGTGAATAAATTTACCTTGGGTCACATAGTGTAAAAGCAATAAAGTCATGATTTGAAGCCAGCTCTGTGTTATATCCAGTCCCACGAGCACAGTCCCTGAGATGTTAAGCCTCCCCAGTGAAAAGAAAAACTGAGTCACTCTCAGCAACTTGGCAGGTTGTGACTGAGGGCAGTTTTGTCAAGATCAAGATATAAAAATGTATTATGCTCCTGAACACTATCTCAGATTGATTATCACTGATCAGTATCTATACTTCTTAAATGCACATTTCCTTATTCTTAGGTAGGAAGTGACTGATGGCTCTGGGTGGACTATTTCTGAGTTAACCCATTGATGGCTTGTGTTTAAGAGCTAGCTTGATGGATCATTTCTGAGTCCTGCGAATACATTTATGTTCAGCATATGGTTTTGTTGCCCATCAAATAAGACTTTAGCCTGCCCAGAACATAAGGCTCAGCTTGTACTTAAGTGCCCAACCATTCCAATCGCCCATGACTGTCTTAGTGTTAAAACCAAAAGTCTGCCATGCTGGGCAATCTTTTAGTCTCAAGCAAATGAGGGTATTTGGTCATCCTATTTAGACCCTCCCTTCTCAGTCTGTTCTGTCTGCCCATCCCTAACAGCTCTGATGTACAGAAAGTCCATCAAAACCAAGTTTTTCTACAGCCACTAGGCTTTTCAGAGAGCAAACACCCATCACCTCTGTCTCCTAATGAGCCCGTTTCCCAGGGCAGTGATCTATGATCTATGCTTTTCTTCCTTTCCCAGAGAATCAAACAGCCCACACTAGCCTTGACCGCCTGGTTCTTCCTTGAGGCCCAAATGGCACAAGATACTCTTCAAAGCATAAATAACTGAAGACAGGCAGAGAACTCACTTTTGGTAGCATGGCAACCGCTGCTGGCTGCTTTTGAGGCTGCGAGTTACTGTAAAAGTTATTTTGCATAAACTTCTCTGTTAACTGGGCTAGAAACTTCCAGTTCCCTGCAAGTCTTGCTTTCTTACAGAATTTTTTCCCTCTCAGGAATCTTTATGATCCAAAAGAGATTTGAAGATATCACCATGAATAATAGGAAATATCTTTCAACACACTTCTTTTTTTTTTCTTTCTTATTCTTAAGATATTTTTGGTTTCTTGGCCAGGAGGCATGTGGGAGCCTGGCTGCCTGACCAGGGATCGAATCTGCACCCTCTGCATTGGAAGGGAAAGTCTCAACCACTGAACCATCAGGTAAGTCCCTGTAACTTAGTTTTTATGACTGTTTCCAAAATACAGATGAGGAAATGTGCCCTTTTTACTCACAATTTACCTTTTTTTTTTTAATGTACCCCCCTTTTTTAAAATTTAATTTACATTATGGTGTTGGTTTTGCCATACATTGACATGAATCCACCATGAGTATAGAGTTTGCTAGGTTTTTAAATGTTCTTTTGGTGTATTTATTGGGGAGAGAGTGGACTCCCCGTCCTATTCCTCCGCCATCTTAGTTCCCCCTCCACCATGAGTATAAACGTGTTCCCCTTCCAGAACCCCCCTTCCACCTCCCTCCCGATTCCATCTCTCTGGGTCATCCTGGTGCACCAGCCCTGAGCACCCTGTATCCAGCATTAAACCTGGGCTGGCAATTGATTTCACATATGATAATTTACATGTTTCAATGTCGTTCTCCCATGTCATTCCACCCTTGCCCTCTCCCATAGAGTCCAAAAGACTGTTCTATACAACTGTGTCTCTTTTGCTGTTTCACATACAGGGTTATCATTACCATCTTTCTAAATTCCATATATATGCATTAGTATACTGTATTGTTGTTTTTCTTCCTGGCTTACTTCACTCTGTATAATAGGCTCCAGTTTCATCCACCTCATTAGAACTGATTCAAATGTATTCTTTTCAATGGCTGAGTAATCCATTGTGTATATGTACCACAGCTTTCTTATCCATTCGTCTGCTGATGGACATCTAGGTTGTTTCCATGTCCTGGCTATTGTAAACAATGCAGCAATGAACATTGGGGTACACGTGGCTCTTTCAATTCTGGTTTCCTCGGTGTATATGCCCAGCAGTGGGATTGCTGGGTCATATGGCAGGTCTATTTGCAGTTTTTTAAGGAATCTCCACACTGTTCTCCATAGTGGCTGTACTAGTTTGCATTCCCACCAACAGTGTAAGAGAGTTCCCTTTTCTCCACATCCTCTCCAGCATTTATTGCTTGTAGACTTTTGGATGGCAGCCATTCTGACTGATGTAAAGTGGTACATCATTGTGGTTTTGATTTGCATGTCTCTGATAATGAGTGATGTTGAGCATCTTTTCATGTGTTTGTTAGCCACTTTTATGTCTTCTTTGGAGAAAGGTGTTGAGAATGTCCCTGCATATCCAGGCTAAATTACTGGAGGTGATTTCTTATTCCTTTGACTAATAAATGACAGAACAAAATTGCACTCAAATATTATTTCCCTTCCATTCATGATAACAGCTCATTCTCCATCCCATTCAGCCAGGTAGAGGCATCACAATGACAACTTGAGGATTACTAGAGGAAGTGTTTAGTGATTACCCACCCATTCTCACCTCCACACAAAAGGAAATTACTGGCCTTCATAATTTGCTGTGTACTATTAATTTACTTCAGCTCAGTTCAGTGCAGTTCAGTCGCTCAGTTGTGTCTGACTCTTTGAGACCTCATGGACTGTAGCACAACAGGACTCCCTGTCCATCACAAACTCCCGGAGTTAACTCAAACTCATGTCCATTGAGTAGGTGATGCCATCCAACCATGTCGTCCTCTGTCATCCCCTTCTCCCACCTTCAATCTTTCCCAGCATCAAGGTCGTTTCCACTGAGTCAGTCCTTTGCATCAGGTGGCCAAAGTATTGGAGTTTCAGCTTCAGCATTAGTCCTTCCAATGAATATTCAGGACTGACTTCCTTTAGGATGGACTGGTTGGATCTTCTTGCAGTCCGAGGGACTCTCAAGAGTCTTCACCCACACCACAGTTCAAAAGCATCAATTCTTCGGCACTCAGCTTTTTTTTACCATCCAACTCTCACATACGTACATGATCACTGGGAAAATCATAGTCTTGGCTAGATGGACCATGTTGGCAAAGTAATGTCTCTGCTTTTTAACATATTATTGAGGTTGGTCATAGCTTTTCTTCCAAGAAACAAGCGTCTTTTAATTTCATGGCTGCAGTTACCATCTGCAGTGATTTTGGAGCCCCCAAATATAAAGTATGTTACTGTTTCCATTATTTCCCCATCTATTTGCCATGAAGTGATGGGACCAGATGCCATGATCTTAGTTTTCTGAAGGTTGAGTGCTAACACAACTTTTTCACTCTCCTCTTTCACTTTCATCAAGAGGCTCTTTAGTTCTTCACTTTCTGCCAAAAGTGTGGTGTCATCTGCGTATCTGAGGTTATTGATATTTCTTTCGGCAATCTTGATTCCAGCTTGTGCTTCATCCAACCCTGCATTTTGCATGATTTACTCTGCATATAAATTAAATAAGCAAAGTAACAATATACAGCCTTGACGTACTCCTTTCCCAATTTGGAACCAATCAGTTGTTTCACATCCAATTCTAATTGTTGCTTCCTGACCTGCATACAGATTTCATAAGAGGCAGGTCAGGTGGTCTGGTATTCCCATCTCTTTCAGAAATTCCCACAGTTTTTTGTAATCCACATAGTCAAAGGCTTTGGAATAGTAAATAAAGCAGAAGTAGGTGTTTTTCTGGGACTCTCATACTTTTTCAGTGATCCAGCAAATGTTGGCAATTTGATCTCTGGGTCCTCTGCCTTTTCTAAATCCAGCTTGAACATCTGGAACTTCACAGTTCACATACTGTTGAAGCCTGGCATGGAGAATTTTGAGCATTACTTTAATAGTGTGTGAAATGAATGCAATTGTGCAGTAGTTTGAGCATTCTTTGGCATTGCCTTTACTTGGGATTGGAATGAAAACTGACCTTTTCCAGTCCTGTGACCACTGCTGAGTATTCCAAATTTGCTGGCATGTTGAGTGTAACACTATAAAGCATCATCTTTTAGGATTTGAAATAGCTCAACTGAAATTTCATCACCTCCACTAACTTTGTTCATAGTGATTCTTCCAAAGGCCCACTTGACTTCTCATTCCAGGATGTCTGGCTCTAGGTGAGTGATCACACCATCATGATTATCTGGGTCATGAAGATCTTTTTTGTATAGTTCTTCTGTGTATTTTTGCCACCTCTTCTTAATATCTTCTGCTTCTGTTAGGTCCATACCATTCCTGTCCTTCACTGTGCCCATCTTTGCATGAAAGATGGTATCTCTAATTTTCTTGAAGAGATTTCTAGTCTTTCTCATTCTATTGTTTTCGTCTACTTCTTGGCATTGATCACTGAGGAAGGCTTTCTTATCTCTCCTTGCTATTCTTTGGATCTCTGGATTCAAATGGGTGTATCTTTCCTTTTCTCCTTTGCTTTTTGCTTCTCTTCTTTTTTCAGCTATTTGTTAGGCCTCCTTAGAAAGCCATTTTACTTTTTGCATTTCTTTTTCTTGGGGATGGTCTTGATCCCTGTCTCCTGCACAATGTCACAATCCTCTGTCCAAAATTCTTCAGGCACTCTATCAGATCTAATCCATTGAATCTATTTCTCACTTCTACCATATAGTCATAAAGGATTTGATTTAGGTCTCCCCTGAATGGTCGAGTGGTTTCCCCTACTTTCTTCAATTTAAGTCTGAATTTGGCAATAAGGAATTCATGATCTGAGCCACAGTCAGCTTCTGGTCTTGTTTTTGCTGACTGTATAGAGCTTCTCCATCTTTGGATGCAAAGAATATAATCAATCTGACTTCAGTGCTGACCATCTGGTGAGGTCCATGTGTAGAGTCTTCTCTTGTGTTGTTGGGGAAGTAGCTGTTTGCTATGACCAGTGCATCCTCTTGGCAAAACTCTATTAGCCTTTGCCCTGCTTCATTCTGTATTCCAAGGCCAAATTTTCCTGTTACTCTTGGTGTCTCTTGACTTCCTACCTTTGCATTCCAGTCTCCTATAATGAAAAGGACAACTTTTGTGGGTGTTTGTTCAAGAAGGTCTTGTAGACAGTTCATAGAACTGGTTAACTTCAGCTTCTTCAGTATTACTGGTCGGGGCATAGACTTGGATTACTGTAATACTGAACAGATTCCCTTGGAAATGAACAGAGATCATTCTGTCATTTTTGAGATTGCATCCAAGTACTGCATTTTGGACTCTTTTGTTGACTATGATGGCTACTCCATTTCTTTTAAGGGATTTCTGCCCACAGTAGTATATATAATGGTCATCTGAGTTAAATTCATCCACTCCAGTCTATTTTAGTTTGCTGATTCCTAAAACGTCAACGTTCACTCTTACTATCTCCTGTTTGACCACTTCCAATTTGCCTTGATTCATGGACCTAACATTCCAGGTTCCTATGCAATATTGCTCTTTACAGCATCAGACTTTGCTTCCATCCACATCTACAACTGGGTATTGTTTTTGCTTTGGCTCCATCCCTTCATTCTTTCTGGTCTTATTTCTCCACAGATCTCCAGTAGCACATTGGGCACCTACCAACTTGGGGAGTTCATCTTTCAGTGTCCTATCTTTGTGCCTTTCATGCTGTTCATGGGGTTCTCAAGACAAGAATACTGAAGTGGTTTGCCATTCCCTTCTCCAGTGGACCATGTTTTTTCAGAACTCTTCACTGTGACCCGTCCATCTTGGGTGGCCCTACAAGGCATGGCCCATAGTTTATTGAGTTACACAAGGCTGTGGTCCATGTGATCAGATTGTTTATTTTTCTGTGACTGTGGTTGTCATTCTGTCTCTCCTCTGATGGAGAAGGATAAGAGGCTTATGGAAGCTTCCTGATGGGAGAGGTTGACTGAGAGGGAAACTAGGTCTTGTTCTGATGGTTGGGGCCATCCTCAGTAAATCTTTAATCCAATTTTCTGGTGATGGGGGAGCTGTGTTCCCTCCCTGTTATTTACCTGGAGCCAAACTATGGTGGAGGTAATGAAGATAATGGTGACCTCCTTCAGAAGGTCCCACAAATGAACTGCCACACTCAGCACCCCCAACCCTGTAGCAGGCCACTACTGCCTCATGCCTCCATTGGAGACTCTTGGACACTCCCATGCAAGTCTGGGTCAGTCACTTGTGGGGTCACGGCTCCTTTCTTCTGGGTCCTGGTGCACAGAAGGTTCTGTTTGTACCCTTCAAGAGACTGTTTCCCCAGTCTTGTGTAAGTTCTGACAGTTCTTTGGTGGAGTTAATGGATACCTGCTCCAAGAGGGCCTCTGACATCCCACATCTGCTGCACCCAGAGCCCCCGCCCCTGCGGCAGTCCTCTGCTGGCCCGTACCTCCACAGGAGACACCCAAACACAGTTCTGTCTCAGTCTCTGTGGGGTCTCTGGGTCCTGGTATGCACAAGGTTTGTTTGAGCCCTTTGAGTATCTCTGGCAGCACTGGGGTTTGATTCTAAATGCAAATTCTCCCCTCCTACCATCTTGCTGGAGCTTCGCCTTTGTCCTTGGACGTGGGGTATCTCCTCAAATTCACTCCAGTGCCGCAAAGCCACCACTCCCGCACCTCCTGTCTTACTGCTGCTGCTGCTAAGTCGCTTCAGTTGTGTCCGACTCTGTGCGACCCCATAGACGGCAGCCCACCAGGTTCCCCCGTCCCTGGGATTCTCCAGGCAAGAACACTGGAGTGGGTTGCCATTTCCTTATCCAATGCAGGGAAGTGAAAAGTGAAAGTGAAGTCGCTCACTCATGTCCGACTCTTCATGACCCCATGGACTGCAGCCCACCAGGCTCCTCTGTCTATGGGATTTTCCAGGCAAGAGTACTGGAGCAGGTTGCCACTGCCTTCTCCAACTGTCTTGCTAATTTACTTAATTTTACTTACTTACTTTTACTTATTTTATGTCTTGCTAATTTACTTTCTCAGTTTTACTTCCCATTACTTTGTAAAATTTTTTACACTTTAACTCGATTAATCTAAAATTAAATGCTAATCTCACTAATCTAAAATTAAAAGCTCCAGACAGGAAAACAAAAACAAAAACAAATTTACAGTTACCAAATGGGAGAGGGAGATGGTAAATTAGGAGTTTGGTATTAAAATATGCATAGTACTATATATAAAATATATTGCCAACAAGGACCTACACTATCTCACAGGGAACTCTACTCAATATCTTATAATGATAATCTATTATGGAAAAGAATCTGAAAAGGAATATACATATATATATATACTGTCAACTGCAAATTGGCACTTACCAAGATCAATGCCCAGGACTGAATAACAAAGGCATTTGCTATCTGCCTCTATGGAGACTGAACCCCATGCTGCTATACCTGGTGACCTTCAACAGCCCCCTGAGGGAATCCAGGGTGGAGGGAGGCGCTCTTTGCTCCAGGGAATCTGGTGGGACAGGTCTCTAGATAGTTGGATGTTTTTAGGAACAGACTTTATGACCTCAATTCTTGCATTTCTTTGTATCTAGAGAAGCCCTAAATCCCTTCACCGTGATATCAGATCCTCCTGACTAACAAAGTCTTTTGTAAAATGAGTGCTTCATGGTTTTGAACTCTCCCATCACCAAAACCTTTTATATTGTCTTCCCCCCACCTCCGCTTTGGAGCAGTCTCTCAGAGCTATCTGAGATGCTGCCTCCCAGGCTGCAGTCCTCATTTTGCCCCAAATAAAACTTAACTCACAACTTTCAATTTGTACATCTTTTTTTTAGTCAACAATACACACACACACATACATATACATATATGTGTATATATATATGTACACACACATATATATGTAGAACTGAGTCATTCTGCTATACACCTGAAACTAATAACATTGTAAGATCAACTATATTTCAATAAAATTTAAAAATAAATAAGCACTCATAATTATTTCCCAATGCCTGTCTATTCTATTGCCACCATTAGAGGGTTCACTCTTCTGCTCTTTGCTGATTCAAATCAGCTCACCTAATTACTGTTGTGATTGCCATTACTCTTACCACCAGTACTGCTCCTACTACCACCAGTGATACTGCTAGTATTACTACTGCTGCTAAGACTTGGACTCTGGCAGCAGCTACTACTGCAAAAGCATTAATCATTAATTATCTCTGCATCATTAATAAGCACCTTGGATGAGCCTGACTCTGTTTTGAGTGCTTTACAATAACTGTCTAATCTGAATCTTTATCACACCTCCATGACTGATTATTATTTCTGTTTCAATGCATGGAGAAATTGAGGTGCAAGATACTAAATAACTTTCTCCAAAGTCACAAAGGAAATAGGTGATGGGAATTGATGTGAACTTAGGTCTTTTGGGCTTTAAAATTCACATGCTTAAAAATTCCAATGTTGTTCTGCCCAGGGAAATCATCCTTAATAATTTCAGTTGTACTAATTTAATACTTTTTTCTCTATGACCCTCCGTTTCTATGGCATTCATATAAACAAAGATGGTATGTTTTAACATTGTTATTTTACTGAATGGCATGCATATATATTTTCATTCATCAAAATAGTAAGAAGTGTATTTCTCTACTTCTGAGCCAATGATAAGCATATAGATGAAGCTGAATTAACAGGACTTCAATAGAATATTGAATCTCTATGGTTACTTTAACAACATCCTTTGAATTTAAAAGTATAAGATCTGGTGTCAAATAAATGAAAAGACAATGACCTATTATAAATAATATATAACATTCTGTGGGCTCAATGAAATACTTATAATTGATATAATATGATTCTAGAGTTAAATGTCTGTATTTTACAAATAATATAAATTTCAAAGCATGTTACAACAAAATATTAGGGCTCTAAGACCCTTACTAAAGTACTGAAGTAAAATTGCTCATACGTGTCTGACTCTTCGAGACTCCACGGACTGTACCCTGCCAGGTTCCTCTGCCCATGTAATTCCCCAGGCAAGAATACTAGAGTGGGTTGCCATTGCCTTTTCCAGGGGATCTTCCTGACCCAGGGATCGAACTCAGGTCTCCCACACTGCAGGCAGACTCTTTACTGTCTGAGCCACCAGAGAAGTCCCTCTGGGCCACCAGGGACCCTGAGAGAGATGTTAATTATAATCATCTGCCTGTTGGCCAACTTTCTTTGGGCTATCTGTTCCCATTTTTGAAGTTCTCTAGGAAAATAGTCAATATAATCTTCCCTTTGAATTTATAATTTTGATTTGGGAGCATCATATCCAAATTATGCTGCTTCAATAACCGCCTCCTCCCTATCACCCAGGTAGTGCTAGGGGTAAAGAAACTGCCTGCCAATGCAGAAGACATAAGAGGCACAGGTTTGATCCCTGGGTGGGGAAGATCCCCTGGAAGAGGCAATGACAACCCACTCCAGGATTCTTGCCTGGACAATCTCATGGACAGAGGAGCCTGGTAGGCTACAGCCCATAGGGCCACACAGAGTCAGACATGACTGAAGTGACTTAGCATGTTCTATTACTGCATTATTAGCTAATCGGCCACTTTCCTATGGTACTTCCATTCTCCAAATACCCAGCCCTGAGTTAATCTTCAGCAAATTGTCCTTAGCCAATGACTCAGTTTTAAGTGCTGCTTCCTTCTATTACCACTATTCAGTTTGACTGTTAAATGCGTATTGAATGCCTCTCTTTATCAGTTCAGTCGCTCAGTCGTGTCCAACTCTTTGCAACCCCATGAACCACAGCACGCCAGGCCTCCCTGTCCATCACCAACTCCTGGAGTCCACTCAAACTCATGTGGAGCATTTTAACTATTTAATTTCTGACATTGTAGAAAGAGAGACAGGTGAGGAAGAAAAACACGATGTGATAAGGGGAGTAGTGTTATTTTACTTAATAGGAACAGAACATAGGAGACATATACTCTTTTAAAGGGACCGTTAAACATTATGATGCTTAGGGAAAAATAATACACTGGCTCCAAAATATGAAAAGACAACTAAAATACATGAATATTTATTTAAATCCCTATAGAACATACCATTATGTCACGATAGTTTAGTGAAAGTTTATGATGTTTTGAATAATACTGCTTGGGGCTTAAATCCTGGTTCTGTTACTTACCAGATATGTGACCCTGGGTTAATCATTTTCTTCCCTTGCTTATGGAACATGGGTAATCCTTACATATAGGATGGCTGTGACAGTGAAACAGACATAAAGTGTTCTGACTATGGCCGTTAGCAAGTAAATGCTCCAAAAGTGTAACTGGTATTAAATCATATCAACTTTGCAGGATGCGGATGGGTTTCAGTGTTTGTTTGCCATGTGGGGTGTGATCATCAAATGTATGAGTGCCCAGGGCCTTGGCGGTCTTAAAATGTTTCTTGGCAACTGTGGAGGTATGTGCATTCTGCTTAGGGAGGTCAGGGAAGGGCAGAGAGAAGGGGAAGCTTGGGATGAATGTTGGTCTTCTATCATTTATCTTTCTGATTCTGGTGAGATTCTTTATCTCCAAGTCAGAAAAAGGAAACTGAGGATTAACTATTGTTTTTCTCATTTATTGAATGGGATAAATTTGCCTTTCCATCAGGCTTTTGGACCTGTGCCTGACTTTTTTTTTTTTTTTTAACTTTTTCCCAGGCTTTTTGTTTTGTTTCCTTGGACTTCGCTCTGTTATTTTGTCTTTTTGTGTTCTTTCTGAGAATATAGGTTCATAGCAATATTTTTTCCTTCTTTTTAAAAAGATAAATTTCCTTCAACTTTGATTTTAAAAAAGCTCAAATATGCTTGTTTTTGCTTAACCGATTCAGTAAAGTAAATTGGAAAACTTCTTGCAACATGAACATTTCTTGGAGAAGGGCAGACAAGCTTATAATGTAGCCAGAGATAGCTTTAGTTACCATTACAATTCAATTTGTTTTCTTTCTATGGAGGGAAAAGCATAAGGGCATACTATGACATGAATTCTTGAGTGATTCTTAACACATGAAGGCGTTTTCAGAAAAGAATCTTGCATTCATTGCCTCTTGTTAATGGCAATGTGAAATCTTGACAGCTAGAAATGAGCTGTATAAACTAGCATTTTGGTTGTCTGGAAATATTAAGAACTTTGGAGATGTTACTTGTATGCTCAGGCTCTTTGCTCTGACTAAAGACTGAAACTTCCCCCTATGTGCTTTACTGGCATGAGATTTTTATTTTTAGAACCTGAAAATAATTACATAGCATGTTAAGCCCAGACTTTTGCATATGGAAACAACCTCATGCAAGGGAGTTCCAGATTTGTCAAAAAGCTTATTTGATATTGTAATTTGAGGAAAGAGAAAGGAAAAGATACTTTCCTTCATAATAAATCCAGGTGGGAATTTTCTTAATAGAGAAAAGGTCATCCTAATACTGTTTAGTGTTCCTATATAAGATATAATAAAACTTAAGAAATATGTTAGCCCTTATTAAGTTTTCCAATATATTCTGGTATAAGTTTCCTCATTTGTAAAATTAAGTTGATAATACACAGTTTTATTATAAGGATTAAAGGAGAAAATTTATGAAACTATATTATTCTTGATACCTATTAGGCCAAGAAATATATGTGATTTTCCTTCTTTCTTTCTAAAGGATAATTCTGAGTTTATTCCCTCAAATCCAAAAATCCTAACCACTCATAGACAATCAGATGGCTGTAATTAATTTTAAAGTTGGTGATGAGAAAGGGATGGAAAGGACCTGAGACTCTGAATACCCCCATCTTATCTTTCTTGTTCCTAGAAGTCACCAGAAGATAAGGCCATACTGTGTACACCCCTGTTCACTGTGAGGCCGTGGCCGTAAGTACAGCGAACCTCACCCGGGCTGAGCTAAACTGAGCCACATGGATGACTGCTTTCCAAGGTCCAGAGCTTTTTCTCCTAAACCCTATGTGAATCTGGCTCTCCTTTTGGTGGAGAAAATTCTTAAACAAGAATAATAACCCTGCGATGGAATGCTTCTTCCTCACTCGTGAAGAAAGTGCCACTAGCAGAAACTCTGCCTCTTTCAACCCTTACCTCCCTCTTCTGCATGAGACTTTGGAACAAAGGGTCCAGCATATGCAGCTCAACCAATTCTGACTTCCCACTCTTCTTTTTGAGAGTCAGCTGCTTGCAGGAGGCAGACTCTCTCCTGCATTTTGTAGGGCCTCCCCCACCCCCACCCCCACCCCGTGGGACATTCAGTGGTGGCCAAGTGTCACCTCTGAGTGTGCAAGTCTGAGGTTCAGTATAAGGAAGTACATTGTCGCCCTGCACCCAAGCCATATTTCCCAATATTTAATGCTAATAAGGTGGTGTTCTCCCCCAGGGGCCAATTTCTCTAATCTCCTTTTTTTTTTTTTAATTTTCTTTACTTTATTGTGTTGGTTTTGCCATACAATGATTTGAAACCACCATGGGTTTATATATGCTCTCCCTCCAGAACCCCCCCTTCCCTCCCGATTCCCTCCCCCTGGGACATCTCGGTGCACCATCCCCGAGCATCAATCCTGGGCTGGCAATTGATTTCACATATGATAATTAACATGTTTCAATGCCATTCTCCCATATCATCCCACCCTTGCCCTCTTCCACAGAGTCCACGAGTCTGTTCTATACATCTGCATTCCTTTTTCTGTCTCGCATGCAGTGTTCTCGTTACCATCTTTCTAAATTCCATATATATGCATTAGTATACTATATTGTTGTTTTTCCTTCTGGCTTACTTCACTCTGGATAATAGGCTCCAGTTCCGTCCACCTGAGTAGAACTGATTCAAATGATTCAGAGCTTCTGCAGTGAGTCAGACGCCTCTTGTGGTCAGCCTCATATTCTTTGGGTCTCCCTTTCACACCAGCCATGCCACAGTAACCAATTCTGTGTAAGCATGCCCTGACAACAGCTCACCTCACTGGACCTCTCTCTCGCTCTGCCACAGGGCTTTTCAAACGCTACATATTTGGAGGCCTAAGCAATCTTTCCCAGCATTCACACTTGCATGGTGTTGACACATGCCTTGCCCTCCTGCGAGCAAAACCTAGGTCTGCAAGGGAGTTATTAATAACACTCCTTGACCAACACAGGAACAGGAGCTGGTGGATAAGCATTTTCTTCTCACTGGGGCACAGTTCCAAGGTATATATTACATAGACCTCAAAACATTCCCAAATGAGATAAAACCCATTTGCTCCCAGTCATGAACTTCTCAAGAAGTCTCTGTTGTACTGGCTTTCTTTCATCATGGGCTCAGTTTCCACCTTTCACTACCATTCTCTGGAATCATCTCCTAGGAATGAAGTATCTGCCTGCAAACCCACGTGTCAAGCTCTACTGTCAGGGGGCAACCTAGGCTAAGGGGCTTCCCAGGTGGTGTCAGTGGTAAAAAAAAAAGCTGCCTGTCAATGCAGGAGATGTAAGAGGCGTGGGTTTGATCCATGGGTCAGGAAGATGCTTTGGAGGAGGAATACCTCTCTCCAGTATTCTTGGTTTCCCATGGTAACTCATCTGGTAAAAATAATCTGCCTGCAATGTAGGAGACCCTGGTTCAGTTCCTGGGTCAGGAAGATTCCCTGGAGAAGAGATAGGCTACCCACTCCAGTATTCTTGGGCTTCCCTGGTGGCTCAGATGCTAAAGAATCTGCCTGCAATGCTGGAGACAGACCTGGGTTTGATCCATGGGTTGGGAGGATCCCCTTGAGGAGGGCATGGCAACACACTCCAGCATTCTTGCCTGGAGAATCCCATGGACAGAGGGTATTGGCAGGCAATCCATGGGGTCTCAAAGAGTTGGACACAACTGAGTGACTAAGGACACACTCCAGTATTCTTGCCAGAAGAATCCCAAGGACAGAGGAACCTGGTCGGTTATTGTCCATGGGATCACGAGGAGTCAAACACAACTGAGCATCTGATAATAAGCAGGGAGCTTAAGAAACAGAATTCAGTGGAATCTGAGGATCAAAATAATACTGAGCACGAGAATTTGAATCAGGAATTTTCCCCCCACTTTGGCTCATCACTGAATCTCCGTTGCTTTATCCACCAGCAAAGGCAGTTTTAATATTGGCCAAGCCAGCCTCAGGAGAGTGCACTCAAGTCTAAGGCTGCTTTGGCTTAACCTAGAAATGAGCAGGAACTGATTTCCCTAAGATGGTATGGCCTGGGCAGAGTTTTGATGAGTAATGTTTGAATAACAGAGGCCAAAGAAATATTTTCTATTTAACTATGTTACTAGATAAATTGGGCTTCCCTGATGGCTCAGACGGTGAAGAATCTTCCTGCAATGCAGGAGACCCAGGTTTGATCCCTGGGTCGGGAAGATCCTCTGGAGAAGGGAATGGTACTCATTGCAGTATTCTTGCCTGGGAAATCCCATGGACAGAGGAGCCTGGTGGGCTATAGTCCATGGGGTTGCAAAGAGTCAGACATGATTGAGCAACTAATACTTTCACTTAGATCAATTAGGTAAACCAGGGCTTTAGAAAGCAACTGAGTTTTCTGAGCATTAACAGGAATTCTATTGGGCAAGCTTCTAGCTTCAAGTCATTTGTGCCAGACCTAGGTCGAGAGAAATGCTGTGCTGCCTCAGATTTGGTGCCATTGTCCTGTGCTTTCAACTGCCTGTAGGACTTAGGGAGGAAACTGCTGAGGACAGAGGCAGATTCATCCTGAAGCTAAACAAGTTTTGATTTCAGGGCCCTTGCTTGGCATAGGTCCCTTCCAATATGCTCACACAACTATGTTTTCATGAAATCCAAGAATTAAGACATTTTCACTGCAGTTGCTTAGAGACTGCTTCTTTTGACAAATGGCTGCAGGCTGCCGCGGAGTCTTGCTTAGGGTAACTGATTTGGAGATACAATGGAATTGGATTCAGTGAGATATATATATGTGGTTCACAGTCCCTTTCAGAAAAGTTATTGCTTGTCAGCCCTGAGTGGGAATAGTCTCTGGGAGTTCATCAGTGCTCACTGTCTTGCCTCACTGAGCAATCATATACAAAGGCGCAGGCCCAAAATCCATATCATGATAGAATAGAAACACGTGAACAGAGGAAGATAAACAAGGCCTGACGTGAACTATTCTACCTATAAACACACAAAATTAGATGTGGTTATTCCTTTTTCATTAATCCCTGGTCCAAATGGAGGTTCCCAAACAACAGAAATACATTTCGTGAATATACCTAGAATTCATTGTATTTCTTTTATTGATGGCATTCAGGTAGAAACTAGTGTAACAGAGTCGCTCTTTGAACCACAGCTCCGTAGCATTATGATGAATTCTAAATATATATATCTGTGAAATAAAATATGTGATGGGTCCCCATGGCCATTAGTGGGTGGCATGGTTGGTAAAGAATCTGCCTGCCAATGCAGGAGACGTGAGGCATGAATTTGATCCCTGGGTCAGGAAGATTCCCTGGAGTAGGAAACCCACTCCAGTATTCTTACCTAAAAATAGCACAGACAAAAGAGCCTGGAGGGCTTACAGTCCATGGGGTTGTAGAGAGTCGGACACAAATAAGCACTGAGCACATACTATTAATAACAATTCAATCAACCTGAGAATAAGCTAGATACCTTCTTATATGCTCCATAGCACATTATATAGGGAGTATCATCAATGTAAGAAGAGAAGATCAAAAAGCATGCAACTAAAAATGTAGGAGAAAATTACTATCAAGATATTTAAACAATTAATAAAATATTTTTCTAGATATGGTAACACTGGTCAGATTTTAAAAGTTTATAATTAACTGTGTTTTTTCCTATCAGTCTCAGTCACTATACATTTTTCATATCTAATTTTGTATTCAAAAGTCTGTGCTATTTTTTCCCAAATTATATAAAGCTTCAAACCTACAAAACCTGATTTTTGCCCCAGGTAGATGGGCTAACTCCCTACCTTCATTTGTTTACAGACCCTTAAATGTTTCTTCAATTATGCAGTACCAAATTTGCTTCAGGTTTCCCTGGTGGCTCAGATGGTAAAGAATCTGCCTGCAATGCAGGAGACCCAGGTATGATCCCTGGACCAGAAAGATCCTCTGGAGAAGGAGCTGGCAATTCACTCTGGTATTCTTGCCCAGAGAATCCCATGAACAGAGAAGCCTGGCAAGCTACAGTCCATGGGGTCATAAAGAGTCAGACATGACTGAGCAACTAACATACACACAGCTTTGTTTTGGATTTGAAGATATGTTTCCTGACTTTGCCTTTAGATTTTGGAGATATAAAGAGTTAATTCACACATGAAGGGGTACTTGGTACCCATATTAAACTCTAGGGTTCTAAAATGACTAAAATAGCTAGGAGTCTTGTGCCTGGGATGCTCTGGTTCCAGGAATTAGTTTTGTTCAGGAGATGAAGGAAAAACCAGAATAGTTTGAAAAACATCCTTCAGTTTTATTATCAGAAAAGGAGCAGCAGGATAAGAACCAAGAAGTAAGCAAGAGGAAGAATTCTTTCTTTCTTAGGTGGAAGTTGAAATTTTAAAGGCAGACCAGAGAGATATGGATGGAAAAATTAGATCATAAAGGCTAAAACAGAAAGAGAAAATCACAAAGGAGATAAATATGGTTTTAACCTTCCTGAAAACATGATTTAGAAACGGGGTTCATGTTTTACTTACTGTTTAACTGAAAATCGCACTGCGTTCTGATAGAATCTAGCCAAGAAAAAGAGAGACAGGGTCTCAGAAAGCTTCGTGGAATAAACTTCCCCAAAAGGGAGGGAAGTTCCAGAAAGAAACTCTGTTAAAATCACAATTAGCATCTACTAGGAGTTATCTGGAAATTGTCCCCTTAAAGATTGTGACAGCTGTTTGAAATAGTTAAATAAATTGGACTGGTCTGCGAAAGGAAGTCCAGAGGAACAGCATAAAATATTCAAAGGATTACAGAGGATCAAAGTGAAATGAAACTCTCACTGCATTGAGGGGGAGGAACAGCTATTGCCTGTGTCCTGGAGGAGCCTGATTAAGAAATTTATGTAATTGAGATTCCAAGAGAAGGTGAAACAAAGATATTCAAGGGACACCAAACTGGAGAGTAATAGATCAAGGTCAGGCTTTGGACAGAGGTTGGTCTGTAGGGAGAATTCCTCCTGGGTGAGACTATCCAATCCATAGACATGAAGGTGGCCAAAATTTATTTGAAAAATAGTTGATTTCAGAGGACCAGAGCTCACTCATTTCCTATTTCTTATTATGAAAGATCCTCACTGAGCCAAATTTATGAAAAATGGTTAGACAAATAAATATCTGTCCAGAAAGCAAAGTAACAATGAAAAAAAACAAACAAACCAAGATCCTAAGATTTTGTAAATGGTACTGATCTTATACTGATTAAGGAAGCAAAGGGTCCATTTAAGAAGCAGATTCAAGTTTCTGAAAAGTATTGAGAGATGACTGAGGCAGAAAAAGATATAATAACAAGAGGAATGCTATTCATGTTCAGCAAATTACAATGTGAGGATTTTCATGTCTTAGGAGCATGTAGTACAGATATCAGTCTACCCTGGACCCCAGAGGTACATATTAAAGACTCGAGAGAAGCTTGGTATTTGAAAAGGTCGAGGATGACGTTTCTGCTGAAACAAATGTGGAGATGAAAGAGAAATTACCCAGGAGGCAGGTTTCTTCAACTTAAGCGATTTCACACCAAGAGCCATTGTCAAAATCTTCTGTAGCAGGACTGAAACTTCTGGATATCAAGTAGAGTCTTCGTGGGGAGATTCAATTTACATTATATTCATTTCAACAGTGGAGGACCAGAAACACTAGGATGGATGACCAAATGGAAATTAAGAAGTATTTTGTTGTTATTCAGTCATTTTGGACTCTTAGCTACCCCATAGACTGCAGCATGCCAGGCTTCTCTGTCCTTCACTATCTCCTGGAGTTTGCTCATATTCATGTCCATTGAGTCGCTGATGCTATCTAACCATCTCAAATCTGTTACTCCCTTCTCCTCCTGCCTTCAATCTTTCCCAGCACTAGGGTCTTTTCCAATGGGTCAGCTCTTCACGTCAAGTGGCCAAGGTATTGGAGCTTCAATATCAGTCCTTCCAATGAATATTCAGTGTTGACTTCCTTTAGGATTGACTGATTTGATCTCCCTGCAGTCCAAGGGACTATCAAGAGTCTTCTCCAGCACCACAATCCAAAAACATCAATTCTTTGGTGCTTAGCCTTCTTTATGGTCCAATTCCTACATCCATTCATGACTACTGGAAAACCGTAGTTTTGACTAGATGGATTTTTGTCAGCAAAGTGATGTCTTTGCTTTGTAATTTGCTAAGTTGCTCATAGCTTTTCTTTCAAGGAGCAAGCATCTTTTAATGTCATACCTGCAGTCATCATCCAATTAAATATGCAAAAGATACCTCAGCTTAAGACCTGATAATTGGAGCTACCACTACAAGAAATTCCTAAACTTTCAAAAGGCAAGGATGTCAAAAACGTCACTCTCTGAGAGAGAAAATCATATGTATAGGTGACCTTTCTGCCACTTGTGGTATAATCATATTTCCAAAATTAATCTCTAGGGGGTACATCTCTTGCAACTAAATTTAAGGTCCCAAAGGCGTAGACCTTGGGCAGCTGACCTTGGTTTGATTCCCAACTGGTGAGGTTGAAACATACAAGAGAGTGCTTAGTTTCTGCTATGGTCTTTGATAACACTAAATTCTAGGTCTGGAGGACTGCATCAAGCCTGACGACTGGCTTATTTTCTAAAATTTTGGGGCATAGAACTGTTACAATATTCTGTTTAATATTGTATTTAATATTCTATTGTATTTAATATTATTGTGTTTAATATTCTGTTTAATATTCTATTAACCTTTGGACTCTGAGGCCCTGGGTTTTCACTTACTTGAATTTTAATTCATAGGAAAAAGTACATTTGATTTTAAATTTTTAATTACTTTAACTTACAGGTTTTGAACTTTTGTTTCTTTAGGAAATTTACCTCACTGAAAAGACAATTTGATTTCTAAATTTAGTCTTTAGCTTATAACTTTTGGTGAGATTTAATCTTTAAACTTTTTCCTCGGGAAATTCATAATAGGAGAGGTTTATATTGAATCCAAACTTAAGTGAATAACATGTGTATATAAATTAACAAAATCTGCTCAGAAACATATATTGAGATAATGGAATTCCAAATTTTTAATTTATTAATGAGGCTTCAACTGTTTCACATAAAAATATTTTAATAATTTATTTAAAATCTGAAGTTTATGTTTAAAATGTTGTTCTTCTGTTAATCTTGTAAAGCGAGAAAGAATAAGAGCTAAAATAACATAATTTTATTGCCTGAAAAAAAATAGCTGTTTTGATGAGAAAAATGACTTTTAATACTTCTTGAATTTTGTGCAGATTATGTTAGAGGAAAGTTAGCAAAAAAGTTGAGAGTTCCAGGTAACATTTTAGAAAACATTCCAAATGTTTTAATTTAGCACTAACTTAATCACTGTATTTAATTGTCACTGGATGATATAAATCATTTTAAGTATTTTCTTCAGTTCAGTCACTCAGTCGTGTCTGACTCTGCAACCCAATGGACTGCAGTACTCCAGGCCTCCCTGTCCATCATCAACTCCCGGAGCTTACTCAAACTCATGTCCTTTGAGTTTGTGATGCCATCCAACCATCTCATCTTCTGTTGTTCCCTTCTTCTTGTGCCTTCAGTCATTCCCAGCATCAGGGTCGTTTCCAATGAGTCAGTTCTTCACATCAGGTGGCCAAAGTATTGGAGTTTCAGCTTCAGCATCAGTCCTTCCAATGAACACCCAGGACTGATCTCCTTGAGGATGGACTGGTTGGATCTCCTTGCAGTCCAAGGGACTCTCAAGAGTCTTCTCCAACACCACAATTCAAAAGCATCAATTCTTCAGTGCTCAGCTTTCTTTATAGACCAACTCTCACATCCATACATGACTACTGGAAAAACCACAGCTTTGACTAGACTGACCTTTGTTGGCAAAGTAATGTCTGATTTTTAATATGCTGTCTATGTTGGTCAAAACTTATCTCCAGGAAGCAAGTGTCTTTTAATTTCATGACTGCAGTCACCATCTGCAGTGATTTTAGAGCCCCTCCCAAAAACAAAGTCTCTCACTGCTTTCATTGTTTCCCCATTTATTTGCCATGAAGTGATGGGACCAGATGCCATGATCTTAGTTTTCTGAATGTTTAGTTTTAAGCCAACTTTTCACTCTCCTCTTTCACTTACATCAAGAGGCTTTTTAGTTCTTCTTTGCTTTCTGCCATAAGGGTGGTGTCATCTGCATATCTGAGGTTATTGATATTTCTCCTGGCAATCTTGACTCCAGCTTGTGCTTCATGCAGCCTGGCATTTCATATGATGTATTCTGTATATAAGTTAAAGAAGCAGGGTGACAGTATGCAGCTTTGACATACTCCTTTCCTGATTTGGAACCAGTATTTTCTTGATAAACTTTTATTTACTCCCATTCATCAGATAAAATTTGTAGGGAGTCAAATAGAATTATCATAAGATCTAGGATTAAAATAATGAAAATTGGAAGAATATTTTTATTTCAGTGCATGATGTTTTGTGCCAAGACTGCAACGGCTTCATTTATGAATTTAATAGAAATTGTGAAATGGGATGTTGACAGAGATTTGGCTTTAACTTCTAATAGTTTAACAAAGATTCAATACAGCCTTTAACTTTACAATAAAAAAATATATCTTGGTTACAAATGCTGATGTGAATAAGCAAATGATAAAAATGATTATATATATATAAAATGAAATAAAGAACAGTATGATAATGAAGCAAATGAAATTAATATAAAAATTATATTTTAAATAAAGTAAAATAAGATACCATTTCAATAGAAATTAGTAAAGTGTCCACTGATCAAATGAAAATGCAATTGTTTTGAGAACTGAAGAAAAAATATCATTTTATTGATTTTGAAAATTGTCCAGAAAAGCTTTGCAAACTTTGTTCAATGAAGAAGGGGAAAGAAATCAGTGAAAATAAGCCTGTTAAATAAATATTTCAATAAATTATTTTATGACTCAGTCAATAATAGAGATACTGAATATATAAAAATTTCATATAGGCTTTAGATAACAAAGGGAATTGATCTTAATATTGATTTATATATTAATTTATATTACTATACAGATTAGATATTTTCAGTTAAAAGGCTAAATTTTTAAAAAGTTTAGTTTGTATTATTGAAATAAGAGCATAATCTGAGAGAGTAGCACCATGAACAAATTAATGGATACTCCTTATTAAATTACATGTCATCTAAAATGTATAACTTTAATTGGTAAGCTAAAAAGGGTGATGAAACTCCAAGATCATGGCTTAGACAGGTTGTTACAAGTCTATCAAACAAGATTATATATTTAAAAAATTATAAAAATTAACAAATAACTTAAAATTATCAAATAACTTATTGGAATTATTTGATCACTGATTTATACTATAGGATATCACTATTTAGGATCTTATAATATATTGTATATTTAGAAACTATAAGGAACTATATTTTAAATACTGATTTATTTTACTATAGAGATTATCAAATCTTTTCTACATGAACTGTAATAAAAGAGGATACTTATTTTCTCTATCTGCCAATTTGTCATCTAATTTCTTAAGACATTCATAAATTGAGTGGGACAAGAGAAGGGCTTCTTGCATAGCTCAAATGGTAAAGAATCTGCCTGCAAAGTGAAAGACCTGGGTTTGATTGCTGGGTCAGGAAGATTCCCTGAAGGTCATGGCAAACCTTTCCAGTATTCTTGCCTGAAGAATTCCATGGACAGAGGAGCCTGGTGGCCTACAGTCCATGGTGTTAGAAAGAGTCGGACACGACTGAGCGACTGACACTACCTCTTTGCCTATTCCAGCCCTCAGGAAGCAGAAAGGGCAAGAAGATATGTCTTAGAGCCTAGCACTTCCAAGGTCTGGGCAGCCCATCTCAGGACACTTTAGGATGGAAGAAGCTACTATCATTGTTGGCCAGGAACATGGGGAAGAGTAAGAGGGAACTGAAGATAGAGTTCCAAACGAGGAAAAAGGAAAGAGGGAAAAGGGGTCTGGCCTTACGGCAGCTGAAGATCTCACTACACAGTCTGTCTTTTAGAGAGACCCTGACCTTAGCTCCATGATCTAATAGAATGTTCCTGAAGGCAGCCATATTTGTTTTCTATTGCTGCTATAACAAATTACCTCAAAATTGGGTTTAAATTTTCACCTATTTATAGTTCATAGTTCCATAACTCCAGAGTCTTGTAAGAGAAAACGGAAAGAGAGAACTGACCGAGATGCACCTAGGCACGGGGGAGAAGGCCGTGTGAAGATGGAGCCAGACCGCGGCCACGCAGCTGAGGAGTGCTCGGAGTCACTCGAAAGACAGGGAGTCTACCCTCGGGCCTGGCTTACCCTTTGATTTTCTCTATATATGTAAAACTGAATCACTTTGCTGAACACCTGATTCTAACACAACATTGTCAATCAACTATAGCTCAGTTGAAAAAAAAAAAACAAACACACATCTTCTGATCCCTATTCATAACCCTAAACTGAACCACAAGTTTTTAGTGGGAAATACTTATAAATATTATTTTTAAAGACTTTCAACTGTGAAAAAAGGGACTATTAAAGTTTCTCTGTATACACCACAATGTAATTGTGTTCACAAGGCCTGCGTCTGCTAAAGGTAAGTAATGAAAACTTGACCAATTCAGAAGACTTCAATCACTTCCACTGTGAAATACAGTCACCTAGCGGTTACTCAGTGAATTCAGTCTGTGTTTCTCACCCCTTTCTCTTTCTCCTGTTCTCTGGAGAAAGACCATGGGTTCTCAGGGGGCCATGCCAATACTGCCAAGTTGCTACCCCTGACCCTACTATCATCTTCTGTTCTTCCTGGCCTCCACTGAGGGCAATTCAATGTGTCTGGACACAGCAGCTGGTCTCTCTAACTCTCAGTGCCACAATACCAAGTGCCACAATAGCCTCCTTTTCTCCAGGCTTCTCCCATTCCACTAGTCTCAGCATTTCATATTTTCTCCTTGGGACTCAGGGAGTCTCTGAGGCTGTCTTTAGACCCAGACATCAGTACACCTTCTCAGGCATTCTACTTTACTGCTCAGTGAAAGTCCCTCAGTCGTGTCCAACTCTTTGGGACCCCATGGACTAGTCCATGGAATTCTCCAGGCCAGGATACTGGAGTGGGTAGCCATTCCCTTCTCCAGGGAATCTTCCCAACCCAGGGATCAAACCCAGGTCTCCTGCATTGCAGGCGGATTCTTTACCAGCTGAGCCACAAAGGAAGCTTACTGCTCAGGGTCCATGTTAGAAACACGCAGTAGTACCTTGCAGAAACCTTAGGCTTTTATATTCTGGGAGCCTCTCAAATATGTTCTGGATTGCTATCACTGTTTTCTTAATACATATACATATATATAATATATATACATATATATATTATTGAAGTATCATTGACTTACAATGTTTCAGGTGCACAGCAAGGTGATTCAGTTATACAAATACACATATATTACTTTTCAGATTATTTTCCACTACAAGTTATTGTAAGATATTAACTATAGGTCCCTGTGCTATATGGTAAACCTTTGTGCTTATTATATATCTATTTTTTTAAATTAGAAATCAAGCATTCTATTCATAGTAAGTCAAACAAGTGTGATCAAAATGTCATACATTTTTTTAGTAAGGCAAAAATTCATAAGTTTTCTAAAATATATACATTATACACATAATTGGTACATATGTATACAAAAGCTTAGAAAAGTACTAGAAAGTACACTTGGTAAAGGCTTCAGAAAGAACATAAAAAGAAGAAAAAATGGAGAATTTGGAAAACATAAACTAAATGAAATGGGAGCACTGAATATGAAACAAAAAAATTGAAACAAACTGAATGAAAGTAAAAGATCATCATATAGTCAAGTTATTTTTAAACATGGCTGCTCATTAGAAACACATCTGGAACTCTGGAGAAAAAAACAGAAATACCTGTGCATTTGTATTTTTCAAAAAATTCCAAAATAATTCTGATATTCATATGGATTTTATAAAGTGATTGTAGTTTCTTTTACCATTAAATGATAGTTTTGGTGACATAGAATTCTATTCTTTTTCTGTTGACTAATCATGATACAATCATATTGTGTGAGTAACAGTTACATAATCACAATAGTAAAGGATGTATCACTGTTTTCATTATGCTGCTACCCACCCACTCCCATTCCAGAAATGTGGACTCATGAGGAATCCACAATCTAAGGTTGAGCTGTGTCCTAATAATTCTCCCTTATTATTCCCTAACTTCTCGATCTTTTTTTTTTTTTAACATTCATTGATTATTTGGCCACACAGCATATGGGATCTTAGTTCCCAGACCAGGATCTTAGCTCCCCCTGCAATGGAAGCTCAGAATCTTAAGCATTAAACTGCATGGGAAGTCTGCTGATCTTTTTGAAAGAGAATATTATCATAGATTTCCCCCTCACTCTGTGATTTGTGCATAAACACTGTGCTCTGAGTACTCCAAGGATCTCAGGCTTTGGAAATCATTGAGATGTATCACTCAAAGAAGCTGGGCTTCTATAGAAGAAAGGCTTGCTTTTACTTTTTGTGTGTGTGTGAAGCCTAATTTTAAACTTAAAGATGAGCCTTGTCTTCTCAGTTATATTCTCAGTGGCCCTGAGGACATTCATAAGCAAAGATCTAGTGGATGTCTGGATGGCAGAAGGCTAATCTGTATCAGAAACCAGGAGGAAAAGAAGCTGAAGGTAGTTTACATCAAAATGTTAACCACAATACTTTACACAAGGCATCAGCAAAAAGGAAGTGCTAATACAAGTTTCTTTTATATATTTTTCTTTTCCTATTATCTTTAAAAATTTAGTGGGATGCAATTCCTAGTAAAATAGCTACCTGTGGTACAAATGGCCCAAATCCAATTAAGTTAGCTATGTGTAACAGAGAAAGAGATTTATTATAAAGGTACTGATCTATCTCAAGTAATCCAGGGACAAAAATGAGGTTGCTGGGCTTACAAGCCAACTGAAATCAGGCATGTAACATCATCCAAGACCACTGACATACCAGAACCAGCCCACCAGAGTCAATTATTAAGTTCAATAATTTTATAAGCTGGCTGTAAAACGCAGTCATCATTAAAAATTAAACTTACAGTTAAGTAAATTATATTATTTAGGTACTAATTTATCAGGTCTCACCAATTCTTAATTTTTTTACTATTATTTACTTTAATATTCTCTATTTGGTATTTTAGTATTATATAGGCTCCTGAAATTATTCAGATTTATTGTCTGTATGTTGGAAAAACATCATCCAGCATACCGATATTCAAGACTCTGTCTCTGTCTTTATTTCTGATGTCTTTTTCTCTCATCCTCTCCTACCTCTGCTTCTCTATTCCTCCTTTTCCCCTACTGGCCAGTTATCTCTGAGTTTCTATATGTGTAGCGAGAAATATGGATACCAAGAAGTTTTCAGATTCACAATTTATAATCAAGGCATTCAAAGATAGTACTACTGTGCTAGTGCCAAGGGGATGAACTGAAAGAAGCAAAAATCTCCAGGACAGGGATGCTGGGAGATAATCTCAACATTACTTCCTATACTGCCACAGTCACGTCCCCTGTTTAGACTTTTCCCTTGAAAGAGTTTCCCATATGGGTGCTCAGGGTGTCTCCAGGAAGTCTGTCTCTTGGTGTCCTCATTGTTTTCTTTGCATTCTAGCTTCTTGCCACTGTCCTCAATGCAAATTAAAGAGTTTTGCCAGATTCAAATGACTAGATTGATTTCTTCCTCTGAAAGTAAGACTTTGACAGGAGTTTAAGTGAAGAAGTAGTCTTTCAAGCTGCCCATGGAGGGCCAATAAAACAGAAAGATTCTTTTTGAAAGCAAGTTAAACTTTCACTAACCCCAGGAAGTTCAGAGGACTTATTTTTCCAAGCTCTCATAACTGTAGCTAATTTGCTGAAAAATGTATTCTATAAAATGTGAAAGGTTCTTTATCAAAATTATTTCAAAGGCTAGGGACTCTCCTGAGCTTTCTTCCCAGCCAAGATAATAGAAAAATGCTTACTGGACAGAATGATGCAATTCAAGTCCCTCTACAAAGGTGACATATTATTCCAATTACATGACAAACCTGCATATAATTTCTCTGTTTGATACGAAGAAAGCAACTACCACAGGAAACTCTTTGTTGAATTCTGTCATATGAAAATAAAATTCCAGAGATTCTATTATTCTTCTTTTGAAGAATTAAAAAAAAAGAGAATTTAAGAGTCAGCTGACTCTCCTAGAAATCCATTTTTGATTAATGACACGAAATATTTATTGCTCTTCTGGTTGACTTTCATTTCCCAAACCGTTTATGTGTGCTAGTTTCTTTAAAACAAAAAAATCTGAGAGTTAAATATCTGACACACAATTCAAAAGAATTCATGTTTAAATGCTAAAGACTTTCTGATTTATCTTTTATTCCAACAATTCTATATAAACTTGACTTTCAGAGAAACCAAGAAAAAATTGAGAATAGGCCATGCTATGATACAATGCAAAAATGTATATTTTAATTTCCAAAATTAGAACCCTTAATGTTCTCCTTAATATGGCCCTGGGTCATGTCTAATATCTGCTTTACCAGCTATGATGTTTAGATAACTAGGTCAGAGCTCGCTCCATTACTCCCTTCCAAATATCTCTGCCCAGGTAATTTATCTCTAGGAATGGAATCCTAAATTTTGAGGTAATTTTGATCAAATACAGGTCAGAGACTCTAATGTGCATTTCTGAATCAACAGCACTTAACACAGCCCTGGACCTACAGAAGATGGCCAATAAATCTTGGTTGAATAAGAAATGAATGAAGGTGAGAAACCCTTCTTGAGAACACTTTGCACTTCAAGAACGATGTATCTGTAATCCTTGATAATAATTATAGTTTCCATGGTAGTTCAAACCTGCAGTTTCTCCTCATATGAAGAATGAGAAGGCAGAAATGTGTAATAGCTGAATTGGGTGTGTCATGTCCTAGTATTGTTAATACGTGATATTTTAAATGCTTTCTACAAAGTTGGTAGTTAGAACTAGAGGCTGAATTAAATTCATATTAAAATAATTTTTGTGATAATAGTTCATGGATGGTGCTGTGTATTTTCTACAGTATCATGTTAGCATAAGAGACATCAGACCTAGTTGCTCCTTTCTGAGTGATGAGAAGATTAATTAGTGAGTTTGGGAAACGTCTCATCCATCAAGTTCCTTGTCAACATTTACCTAATGGTTTTAGCAGCCACTGATGATCTTTGACCAAATCTGTTAGTTCACTAAGGATTATAAAATGTGGACGTACTTAATTTTACTATGTCTTGTGAATTATCTGTTCTACTGTAAATAATTTTTCCACAGTAACTATTTGTTACCTTGAAATGTGGTTTGTATAGGAAAGGCAGGAGACATGCTTGATTTATTTCCTTTCTTTACCAATTTTCAGAATAATAAGATGTTGCTCAAGCAAATCAATGAGGCTGTCTTTTTTCTTCTTAGTATCATGAAAAATTTGCAGATTTTTATTTACATACATAATCTGTTTTATACAGTGTGGTCATTCTTTTCAGTGCTAAATTTTCCATTTTTATGCCAGTGAGAACTTCTTCAAGTTGGCTCCTGAGACCTTTGGACATGACTCCTATAATCTTGGAATAGCTTCCCTGTTTTTAGTTCAACAACATATACCAGGATCATCTTTTATATTTCCTGTCAGAGACCTGGAACTAGTTTAAAAAGGATCTCTGGATCTTTTTCATGAGAAATAATAGAGAGCAAAATCTGGGCACTAGAGTTGCTTATTTATAACAGGCTGTCACTATTTGAAGGCCTTTTCAATATACAAAGGTATGAAATAGGCTATTAAATTTTGTTATATTAGCAAGATAAAAATAAATAAACTGTACTGATATTCCAATAAAAACATAAAGTCATTACATGACTTTCATTTCTCTTTCTTATTTTACAAATCTTAGTTCCTAAAAACATTAGCACAATTGCTTATTTTTTCTATTTTCCAACATATAATTAATAGTTTAAAATATCATTGCATAATAGAGTTCAATAGTTTTTTATTCTTTTTGTTCTTAAACTAAATCCTGCTAAGAATATACAAATTGCTATGTGTTAAAGTCATGTGAAATAATTCTTCTCAGTGTTCATTCATCTCACTTTTTTTTTTGATCACCAGCATCTCAAATGCCTATTTTCTAAGGTGGAAGTATGAGTGCCTCTAGCTTTTCTATCATTTCTTCAAATCTCTACCTTAGCTTAACTTTAAATACTTACACTTTTCACTTTTAGATGTTCAAGGTTATTAGAATATATAACTAGCTCTACAATTATTAGAATTTACTGTTTGATTTGGTTTTGCTTTCTGGAATTTATAATTGCCTTTTATTTTCCTTGAACAATTTGATTTTGTCATGTATTAAACATACCATTTTTTTATTTATTTTTTTTTTTTTTATTTTTATTTTTTTTTTTTTTATTTTTTTTTTTTATTATTGTTTTAGCCATACATTGTTATGATATCACCATGGGTTTACATATGCTTCCCCTCCGGGTCCCCCCTCCCTCCTCCCTCCCCCCCGGGAAATCTCGCTGCACCAGTCCCGAGCATCAATCCTGGGCTGGCGATTGATTAGACACATGACAATTAACATGCTTCAATGCCCTTCTCCCATCTCATCCCACCCTTACCCTCATCCACAAAGTCCACAAGTCTATTCTATACATCTGCGTTCCTTTTGTTGTCTCCCATGTTGGGTTCTCATTACTGTCTTTCTAAATTCCATATATATGTGTTAATATACTGTATTGTTGTTTTTGCTTCTGGCTTACTTCACTCTGGATAATGGGCTCCAGTTTCGTCCATCTGAGTAGAATTGCTTCAAATGAATTTTTTTTTAATGCTGAGTAATATTCCATTGTGTATATATACCACAGCTTTCTTATCCATTCGTCAGTTGATGGGCATCTAGGTTGCTTCCATGTCCTGGCTATTGTAAACAATGCAGCGATGAACATTGGGGTGCACGTGGCTCTTTCAATTCTGGTTTCCTCGGTGTATATGCCCAGCAGTGGGATTGCCGGGTCATATGGCAGGTCTATTTGCAGCTTTTTAAGGAACCTCCACACTGTTTTCCATAGTGGCTGTACTAGTTTGCATTCCCACCAACAGTGTAAGAGGGTTCCCTTTTCTCCACATCCTCTCCAGCATTTATTGCTTGTAGACTTTTGGATGGCAGCCATTCTGACTGGTGTAAAGTGGTACCTCATTGT